>LUCM01003729.1:0-68794 GCA_008360955.1 Fasciolopsis buskii
TTCGTGGTTGGGGTCCGAAAGACTCGTCGACTTGCTGGCTGGAGACACTTAAGGATATGGCAGTGAACTATGAACAGTGGCGATCGTGCTGTCATTTTCCATCGGATCAGAATGATTGAAACCACGTGCGTTTGTACAGTTAGGCTGTGTCCCGTGTGTTGGCTACAGCAGCATGTGTAGGTCCACTCCCTGTTCTCGTTGAATATTCACTCTTTTTATAGAAATGTGTAGCTCTGGGGAAAGGCAGTGGTCAGTGAGGCTTGCGTTGCTGTTTAACGCTGAACAATGATGATGATCACAAATGGTATAAAAAAACTATAGAACAGTCTGAAAAAATAGCAGTTGGTTGGAATTTGAAAATCGTGCCGTAGTAGGCAACACTTGTCTCCTTAGTAGGTGTACGAGACTGCGAATGCATATTATTTGTGCGCAAGAAAGCCAATGATGACTTGCTGTGAACTGAAATGCAATCGACAGCCTTTCATGTCTGCACATAGTTATTGTGTGTAAATTTGTTTGAGCTGATTGGAATTCTTTCTCGCGGTTGACATCAAAATTCACGGAATAAAATAAATCCAAAATTGTTTTTTTTCGTTGAAATTCACTCAATTAAGTGCGTTCGGAGACACATACTACTCATTTGCGAGCATATTCGCATACAAATAAAACTGGTCTGGATAGCAGCGGATTATTTTCCAGCCATATTGTAAAAGCTAATCGGATGTCAACAAGCGGCTATCCCAGTGTTAGTGCAGAGATCAAACTTATTGAATTAGGGCATGTATGTCGACGGCATAAACCAGCTCAACAACTACAGTTTCTTTATGCCAGCCCCCTCGTTATTCTCACAGTCCTTGCGGAGCGCAATATGCACCAAAATATATTAAAGTCCGTTTTAGTACCAATAGATCCAGACAATCCTCATATAAACAATTCACACACATATGTTCGCTTTCAGGACAAAGTCACTTTCCCCAAACCGGTTGAATAAGCTGTTCAATAAATTATGCAAAATTACCGTGTAAGAATACTTCAGTTAGCATAAGTGCTTGTGGTGACTTGATAGATATTTGACTGGTTAATATTAAGGAATTTGTAGCACTGAACAACCTCGCTATCCCCTTTGCTCCCTACTCAATCGGGAAAATCTGCGGAAAACCGGTGGTTTTAAATGTTTATCCTCGAAAATGCTACTCTAGGGCATACTATCCATAAATGAGTCATGTAATTTGTGGAAATTACAGATGACGACTAATGAAAGCTTAAGTGTAAAGCAATCGGTTGAATAACTGTCCAGAAAAGCAGAGATCTTTAATCCAACGAATCCACTAACTCCGTCACTAGGCCATATCACCCATGATTCTCGAACATCGCTTAGAGCGTAGTCCAACTGGGTCAATACGAAACAGTCAACTGATTGTATTCATAAATATTTTTTTGTAATCGACAAAACCACATAGTTAGATGGTGACCAGTCATTCGATTCGTAGTATCCAATTAAGGTATGGGAGTAGAGAAATGCGGTAGAAACCAATTCCGGTGTCTACCACGCGAGAAGACGATCGGATTCTGCTTTGGAACCGCATTTGGAGATCGTCTTGTAAAGGATGCTAGGAATCTTTGAGAATCTAGGGTTGAAAATTTTCCACACGCACTTGTGTGTCTGACAGTTATGGTGGTGATCAGATAAGAAAACTTTTGGAAGGGTGCAGGACGACTCAAAAGGGGGCATCAGAACGCAGTAGTGTAAATTTCATTTTAATGTGCCAGGAGAAATCATATAGAGAAATAATATATCTATACTTACAAAATCTGATGAGAAACCAAGACAAACGTAACACCGGATTTAATACAGAAGTGAATTCGAATCAAATAATTTTTTTATGCAATCGGATGTGGGTAGATTTTCAGGCGGCACGAGCAAACTGTATCGTGAAGACTTGCGGCAAATGCAAATGCATATTGGGCGAGATTTTGATAAAACAAGCGGTTGGACAAAACAATAAAGCAACAGAATAAAAAATGCACTAAAAGTGCAAATGGGGATTGCCTTAAGATCAACCGTAACCAGTTTGCGGTTTACGTATAAACGAAGAATACAACGGATAGTACTGTTTTTGTAAGTACGGGTAGGAGATTGGAATAGCCGGGATGTGGAACAAGTTGAAGAATGAGGAAGTGCTATTGATATTGATGCCGAAAGACAACCGTTAGTGTTGCATAGCACAACAGTCTTCATCAAATCGGGACACAAGAATTACTGTCTTAAAATCTAAGCGACGATTTCATGAGTGAGTTTTCCAAAAAAACGAGTTAATGGTGACCAGAGCATTTGGAGAACTGATGAGGTGGATCTTGGTTTTGAGATACACAATTACTTCAATACTTTCTAAATCTTGCGGGAGCTCTAGTAACCAGGGTCAGTGTCTGCATACGGCGCCATCAGCTCCTTAATTTCCATTTTGATGGCAGCCGTGAGAAGTTTGACAGTATGCAACAAACTATCATTGCATACCCTTTCTTTAACTCGACGAGGCCGTTTTAAGTAACAGGGTGAAGATGTGTCAGGTCGGACACGTGTCAGAGCAGAATTTAAGGTGATCAGTTAGGTGTTCACTAAGACCATCCGTCATGAACAGGAAAGACTGCGAGGTCAGTAGAACCTACCACATTGGGCAACATATTTATGTCCACCAGTGAGCAAACAGTCCTAGTCAGAGTCAAGTTGGTAAATAGGAATCCGGTCAAGAAATTAATTACACTTGGAATAAACATTAGGATAAAGAAGCAAAATATACTAATCAGATATTCAAATAAAGCATACTGGGAAATTTAACTAAAGCCGGGTTAAGAAAGGTATTGCTACGTATGGGGTATCGCATAAGTATAAAGAAACCAAGGGATGATAAGAAAGAATTATCAAATCTAGCAATTTCATCGGCGAGAGTACACGAAGTATGAGCATTTAAAGCAACGCAATGGTTGGATAATCGATCTGTAAGTCGTGTGAAATCGTCCACCTGGATATCAATAGAAATTTAATTACTAACAAAAACAATACATCAGAATGAACCAGAACAGTGTGGTTAAGCAAACAGTAAATGTACAGATAATGGAAATATGTCATGGGCATAGCTCAAGTTTTGATTTTCACGGGGTTCTGTTCATTGAGATTGGCGTTTAGATTGCAAACATTTTGTCTACAGAGAAAAAGCCATGGCGCCGCCTGTTCTACTTCCGAAGTTTGAACATCGGTAGCCCCTGAAAGAATCGTATTCAGCAAATGTATTACAAACAATATCGATATCCAATCAGCTTTCTTGTAGGATAATGTAACCGAAATGTTCTGTTACATTCTAGAAAGCCGAAGGAGCTACTCCACCATTCTATTCCAAGAAGGACCACAAATTAATTGCTAAAATAAATGATGCAGGTAGACTGTCCAATGGATGTGATCTGAGAAAAGCTCGCCTCACCAATCGATGACATTTTGACGCCCACGAGCCTTCAGAAGCAAGACTTTAACTCGTTTTTTAAAAGAATTTCCAAAATGAATTTCGGCCAAACACGTGATCACCCTCGGGGAATTCAAGAAAGCGCCACTGTAGATGAAGGCTAGCCATTCAGGACAAATGTGTAAAACAACGGTGAAAGGCAAATGAATAAATTCTGGACAGCAAGGTCAACTTTCACAGTTTCTGCCTGAAATGTTGGAGTTGAAAAGACAAGCGCCTTGTTTAGACACTATAAGACGATCAAAGAATAGGATGACCTCAAGGGGATCAGAAAAACTGCTCCAAATAAAAGGACTCTATGCCCAGTGCAAAAGTCGTTTGAGAAAGCATAACGAGATGGAATGAGGACTAAATCATAAGACTTGGAAGAAATGGGAAGGGGATTGCTGTTTTGAGGAGCTTATGACATTCTGGAAAAGCAAATATGGGATGAGAAGATCATTTTCACTTGGCTACTTAGTCCGTTTTAGGAAAACAAAAAAGACAAGTATTTCCCAAAATTTCGTGTTCTATCTACGTCTGTCAAAGAGGCTAAAGTAATTCATGATGATACGAAACTGCATCCTCAAAGAATGGTTTTCCAAGTAAAGTTGTACTACGAAAAGAAGTAAAAGTGTGCAACTAACAGACTCGTAAATTTATATGACAAATTATAAACAATTAATGCGCATAAGGTGCCTATGAGGTCTATATGTGAAATGGAAGTCCCAGAATGGTGCCATAGTCTATTTTAGAGGGCGATTAAATGAGACACGATCGTCAAGGTTTCAGAAAGATCAATATGAGGGGGATTGAATGTAGTCACTTGGAAAGAGTGACAGGTGTTATCCCCTTCGGTCGTCGGGACAGTCGTTTCTGCTTTCTAGCAAGTTGGGGTGGAAAATGACTTTAGCGGTTGTCAATCCGAGTGGTTGGTATTTCAGCTGGATCAGGGATACCGCATCTAATGATGCTTACATCGAAATTTTAAGGAGTTAGAATTCGAATGTTTTGCAACGAGTTTGAGGTCAAAAGGCCAAGAGGAGGACTTAATGAACACGTGAATGTTACTGATCGCATGAATGAGACGTCGAGGCCGACAGTGGATAAACAAGGAGCTAATCTTTCCTTCTGACCTCAAACCTCCCGAGTGCTTTTTCGCAATCATTTTGTTTCATAAATTTTCGAAATTGTTCTGCTGCGTATGGTCGACATGTCTACGGATAAGACTTGCTATATCGATGACAATTTCGATGTCGCAGAATTGGTGCACACTTTCTTTTCGGTCATTGCACTCGCTGCGTGTCAAAAGTTGTTATTTTCTCATTGCGTAAAAACCATTTACAAGCAAGCATAGAAACGAAGGATGGAAAACCAACTAATGTCGGAAATGAAAGCGGAAATGATGATATAGTCATTGCGTAAAGCATCGCTACAAAAAATAACATTGAAAAAATAAAGCTGAGTAGTAGTTACTGCTTGTGTATGAAACCAACAATTTCGACCAAAAACACCGAGTATATATATATATATTTGTGTACATGTATATAAAGATATTTCTGAATCCAAGTAACACAAATGCAACGACGAACAAATGAGCCGAGTATTTACGCTGAGTCATTCTCCCGAAAAAGGAACCAATAATAGCGCCGACCATGGAGAAAACAGTCAGTTTGTTAGTTAGTATGAGATCGAGGGCAGCCTGTTGGCTTTAATGAATGCGTGCCCCCTAGGAAACTGGACATCACGGATGAAAGGAATCGATGAATTACGAATGCGCATTGCCCAACGTGCTAGACTTAGATTACGAAAAAATACCACAGATTGAATACGACGAATAGATAGATGTAACGTGATCCCGAAATTATTCCCAAACGGTAAGAGTGGATAAGAATTAGACGTTGGCAGTTCTCTACCTACTAGGACCAACTTTACGCTGTGAATTTCTGCTATGTGGTTTTATCAGGTTGGTATTGTAACACACCCAGCGGTGGTAATTTAAAAACTGCCAACAAGATACGATTCCAACCAGGGACGTGGGAGTTGTCAAAGACTAGTTCGGTTAACACCACAAATTTCCTCCAAACATCGTTGTGGTACATTACGAGAGGAAACCCAAATTTCCGTTCATTCATTTGTACAATGAACACCATCTTTATGATGCCATGCAGTTTGGTGTAAAAATTTCCGCCATACTATCATCTTACATTTTGTCATTACTTTCCGAATTTCATCTGGCATAATTATTTTGACCCTTTTTAACCCGTGGCTCTCAACTGAAATCCGTCAGTTTTTAGCGCGTGTTTCATGCTGAATCGTTTTTATTTCCGGCGTGGCCTCAAAGCGCTAATTCTTCTAGCTCTGCAAAAGAAAGAAGAATACCAGAAGTGTACCGACGGGGAAAACTTGACGACAGATATTCAGGAACAATTCACTTCCTACGCTTGTTCGGCGTTGAAATAAATTCGACGGTTCTATCTTTGCCATTTAGGATTTACTGGAAATGTTACTACGATTATAAATATGAGACGTTTAACTGCTTGCTAGGTACACGAAATCGCAGCAAGTATCTATCTAATTACTTGCTTAATTACAGGTTTCCCTTATCATTAATAAAGCCAGTTAAACGTGGATGATATTGGTTGTCTAGATAGACGAGTTTGAATATATGAAATGAAGTCCTAACAGAGCATGAAAATAGGCTAAACGTTTTTGGAAGGTTCTCGGACTTTATTCCAGATTGAATTCATGAATAATGACAAACTCGATTGTCCAACAGATATCCATAATTATGCGTGCATTTATAGGCTGGAGAAAATTATTTGTTAATTGAGGTATTTTGCGCCAACTGGGGTCCAACATTCGTGGTCGATCATGAACCGAAAAATGTTCGTTTTAAAAGGATCTTGAGTTACATCATAGTTGATTGGGCGTCAAGACCAATTAGGCGCACTGCATTACTTGCTTGCATTGTTCGCGTGATAGTGAAGCAGTGATCGGAAACCGTCAAAATATTTCGTGTTCACGTTGTAACGGGCAATGAACTGTTTAAAATCGTTGATCAATTAAAGATTTTGTGTTTAAGGTTTTTCCAATATTTTAAACGAAACACGATCACCATATACATCATATTAAGCGAATAAACTCTATCCGAATGATGTCCTCCATGGAGGACATCAATCCTATTCAAAAGTACACGCAAAATTACTTTTGAGCACGTGAAAATTCTCCGAAAGAAGTTCTTTGCGCTAACTTTGGCGCACATTTTTACTGGTATTCCATGCACCATTATTAAAGTGGGGTTGAATGCTACTGAAATTCTGCAGGTATCAGCCGACTTAAAGCATGGATTATTCACGCAATAAAGAAGACAATATAACTATTCTGTTAAGCAGCAGAAACTGCTGATCGTCTTAATCTGGCGACCCGTTAGTTTTGTTGTTTGATATATGGCATGGAATGACCTGCACACTGCTTACAAAGGGACATTTCTAGAAGGAAATTCTTAGAAAGTTTATCCAGCTTTCATATTCCTGTTCAAAGTGGAGGAAATTTTGTCGTAGTGGTAATCGAGAAATGAGAGGAGCTGAGATTCACGGGCGACAGGATGTGCGTGAGAGAATCTGTGTTTCACTCAATCGAAATTTATTAGACACGTTATGAACACTCCTCTATTCGCTTGATGTAAATCGAGTGGAAGGACAATTGATTTTGGGATATATTTAATACAAAATCATACAACGATCTTAATCTAAACCGAAGAAACGTGAACGATTATCTCGTTTTCTTAATGTTTTATTCTCGTTTTACCGAACAGGTAAATTATCTACCTATTTGACTGTCTATTTTCATTTATTTTGTATTCTTGAGTTAACGAATCAAAATTAGTACTCCAGATGGAGCCAGAAAATAAAGTTACCGTTTGGTGAGCAGATGCGTTGGAAAGAGAGGTGATTGCGATATGTGGGATAGACACGCCCCGAACGTGACGTTAGTTGGAGTTCCAGATTTACTCCAAAGGGCAAACGATTTTATAGAAAGAAATAGAACTTCCAGTGGAACTTTAATTGAGATATTCGCCTGCACTCAAACAATTCCAAATATGGGAAATGCCGCTGCATTTGTGATGTTTCGATCGTCAACTGCACTTGCCTGCCGACGATATCACTTTTGCTAGTGGTGAATGTCTTACGATTAAAATCCCAAGCTCAGCGATTAGGGAATTCTGTGTATTTGACTAAGTATGATCGAATGCGTCTGTTTGTGGGCATAAAAGTGACGAGCCCTCTATCCAATCTTTCTGTCGTCCACCACTTGACATATGTGACAGCGCGCTACCCTATTTACGCATTAAGGTGCATTTGATGAACTGCACTTTGAAAGTAGTGAAAGGTTTTTTCACCTTTAAAAATCTCGGTTCCTATCTTTCGCATGCAAACTGCTGTCCGAAGTTTTACTCATTTGTCCTTCATGCATCATGAAAACGATATAAGACAATTTCGTTTTAGCAACATGTCTGCGAACATTTTTCAATCGCACCCAAACAAATGGATCAGTTAAATTCGAGTGTTGGACAATTTCATTATTTTCGTAGACAGACATCACAAATTGCTCTGTTATCCAGATAGGATAACTGCACGAATACCCGTTGACCCTTCGCTATCATTAATATCTTGATATTCTAGTTCTAGTCACGTGTAATAACTGATCATCCTAGTCTCATCCAAATCTAGTTTGCATGAATATGCACTAGTGAAACGAAGATCCACCTTTAATTTATCACAGTTGTGTGATTACGAGCCTTCAGTAGTTCTTGTTCGGCATCCTTTTCTCCGGATGAAATGGAGTCTAGGTAATCTTGCCCTTTGTAAACTGGATACAGATTAAAACACCCCGAGCCTAAGTTGAAAGATAATTTGTTGTACGCTTGTTACGAGAATGTGAAATGTGTTTGACGTCTGAACTAATGGGTTTCTGATGACTGGAAGGATCGAGTATGTTTTAACATCCACAGCTTCAAAATAATTCTGTGTAATTTTTACCAATTTGCACCCATTAATTTCATTTTGCTCACGATGACTAGAATTTAATGCCTAGTCTTCTATTCTTAATGCGCTTGCGAAGAATTTTTGTTCAACACAAAATGAATTAGCTCAACACGCATCCGGGTTTTGGTTTTGTAGACAAATGCTCATCATGTTTGAGTTATCCAGAACGTGGGGATTTTGTTTCAGCCGCTATAAGACATTTTTCTCCCCAAATAATTCCTCTTGATATCATTTCGATTGAAAATGTAATGCTGTTTAGTAGCGAATCTGCAACCAACTGCCAGACAGAGAGAGAGAGAGAGCGAGAGAGAAAGAGGGTATGGCGTAAATATCTCAAACAATTGTTTCACTGTCTCGTGAATTTTGTGCAAATTGTGCGTTCATTTTCCAACACTTCCAATCGACAGTATCAAGGCAAAGTTTTCCCACTGTGTCCTCCAGTTTATGCATAGTTTTGTAAACCACCAAATAGCATGGTCTCGTAAACATGATGCCCGTTGTATAAATGAATGAACGGAAATTTGTTTCCTCCCGTAATGTACCACAACGATGTTTGGATGAAATTTTTGGAGATTACGAAACTAGCCTTTAACAACTCCCAGGTCTCCGATCGGAATCGTAACTCGTTGGTAGTTTTTAAACTGTCATCGCAGTCGTACTCCACGTGCCAGTCAAGTGAAAAACTTATCAAGATGCTTTTGACATTCATTTTTACATTTTATTTCGAGATCTTATCTTTTCTACTCATATCTACTAATGGATTCTCTTTCTGAGATGGCGTTTTTGACTTTAGGCAAAGTACCGCACTGGACACTTGCCGATTTCACCCTATTTTTGTGCTAGGTGTATCGGAGTCATTCGTATCACTGCAGAAGATGCCATCCTTTCCAGGTTTTTTAGGTAATTTAAAATGAAGCCAACCTTTAAAGTATTTACTAAAAGGTGCAACATGGCACCGAAAAAATAAATGTTCTATTGTATTGAAAAGCGAACTGAGCTATCTGGGGCTGTAATGTGAAGACGATACACATTCATGAACCCGTAAACTATTGACTACTGTGTTTGATGCATTCACGAATTTTCAACCGGGGAACGTGAAAAAAAATAAAGAGTCCTTCTTTCTCAAAACAAACGCCAACTGCACGAAATAGTGATGAGTTGGAGTGATATTTTGAGAATGATCACAAATAAATCTTATTCTGTCATTCATATCGGACAATAAACGATGCGAATTCCCGAATTAAATTTATGCACTGAAAAAGCAGTATGAACTTAATGCTAATCAAATTGGCAAACAACTTCCCGGTTGACCTGCATCATTCTTTATTCTTCTTCCGTCCCTTGATTTGATGCTTTGCGAGAAATAAATGTCAACCAGGAAGAAACTAACCGAAGTAGGCCATGAAATTGTGTTCACGTGATGAACCAAGTGACAAATGCACGAATCCATTGGCCTGCGACTTGTACTGGAACTGAAAAGCCCAAAATTGTATCTAGAGCGCAGAAACCAACGAATTTGGTCCTTAATGACTGCAATAATATAAAGAATGAACAGAGGGTCTCATTCAGTGAAACTTAAATCGAGCTGGCGCGCTGGTTAGCGACGGAAGATGTGGAATTTGCACGGAAGAGTTCAACTTATTTATTACTGAAATGACGCCCGAGTTTGCAAATGGAACTTCGGTGTTATAGCATTTGTTTGTGGTGGGGCCGTCATTTCTGAGTACGTAAGTTAACACCTATTTGTTTTTTGGGGAACCTGATGGCAGTTTTAGTCACCGGTCCGTGAGGAGCATTCGACTTCCATCCATCGTGGAAACCTAGCAGGGTTAAGTTACTTCTGTGTAAGACCACGTGACATTCCCTACTGCTGATCCGAACAGTGTTGTTCTTTTTACAGAATGGACCCAATGGATTCTTGACTAGAACTAGATTGAAATCCCTGGAATCTATTGGCCTTGCAAGTAAATATACATGGATCTCATTTAGGTCAGTTTCATAGGGGGAAAATAGTAGATTTAATCTCAGTCAACTCACATTACACTTTTGTTCGCCAAAATGGGACGGATGTGTTATCATGGTTTCAAACGGCTGCGGATAATCAACTCAGTTTTACTGGCACTGCATCAAGTTTTCTTTCACTTTAGGTCATTCTTCACGCATAAATGCAGTGGAAGGGTCAAGCAATTTAGCCACTGGAACTCACCGGGCAAGAATGCCGGCAACAATGACCTTAAACATTGGAGTAGAATCCCAATGTTTCATTAGGCCAGATGCAGTACCGCAGTTTGCCGTCACCTTTTTAGTGTTAATTAATCGATGAGTTTGAAAATACTAAAAGGGGAACAGTAGAATCGCTTACATGAGGTTATAAAGGCAAATGCAATTCAAAACAATGTTACGGTTGTTGTATCTGTCTCCCCTAGGCTGTCAGTCCAAAAACATTTACGCTGCACAAAGATTGTAGTCTGTAGTTATTCGGTTAATTTTTCTACTGAATATGCCACTTGGTAGACACATGTGGATATCAGACTTTATCATCATATTTGAAAGCTATTGTGGAGGAAATAATATACTTAGATATATCCCTCATTGTACTCTGACGAAGACGTCAAACTGTCGTCACAAAACGAACTGATAAAGGAAAAATATTCGTATCCTATCAAGATCGTGGTGCAAAGATGGTTCTTGAATGTGAGGTCAATATTTGCCTATCGTAGTGACGCGTTCACACAACCGATATATTTTCTCTCTGTAACAATCCATTCCATCAGAGTAAAGAAAGAAACTAGTGGAAATGTAATTTCCACATTTTCGAACTAAACATCAACACCTGAGTTTTCAAAAATATATTGAATTCGTTGTTCACAGCTTAATGAAAGTAATGATTAGATGCATACTGCTTGGCGTCATACACCATTTTACGTAATCCGCGTGAAGTTTTCAAAAAAAATCACGAACGAAGCAGGAGCAATAAACTACTTGGTCACTAGGAGAGAAAAATGAAATGATACAGCGACCTTGTTTAAGCATTGTTACAGTTCGTTTAATTTGAATTCATGCGAATAATTGAAAATGGTCAACGAATAAGGGAACGATGCACCCACGTAGTTCCTTCAAGTTTGACTGACTTGCTAGGAAGTAATCCCCAAATTCCTTCTGACAACTGAAATAGTCTGTTTCCACAACAGGTAATGTCACTAGATCTAATCACTGAAAAGACGTACCAAAATTAAACCTGGAAAACAATGATTGGATAACGCAGCCGGTGGCTCGTGATTCTACAAGAGCGATACCGATGAAGAAGCTGTAGGAGAAAAAGAACGCTTTACGAATTACTCAGTGAGCATGCATGGATCAACTTACCGTCTTTGATCCTTTAAAAAAAACGATACCACCTTGTAGACTTGGTATCGCACCCTAAGTATGACATGAGTGCAAAGAAGAAAGATTGTTTAAGCTAGAACAATCTAAAGTGAATAGACCCGAGGCGAACAATTACGTTTGCTTTTTGAAATCCTGATCACCTGAGGTGCGTTAGGTGATAGAAAATTTTTATTTCATTACCATTCAAAATACCAATCTCATGCCATTCTTCGCGTGAAGTTCGGGATCTCAGTTTGATGAGCCTTCATTAGCTCAAGCAAGTTCTCTGCTGAGGTAATCTTTCAAAATGTATTCAGAATACCATGTTTCTGTTACTGGTGCCCTTGTATTGGTAAAGCTCCATGTTTGCGATGTCACCGGTTAGTCAGTCGTGGGAGAAACTGACATCAATGACGAATTGTGCAAGACCTATTGCCTGATGCAGTTAGAAAGTTACTCGAACGAGTGGTTCAGCTTTTGTGCAAAAAATGTTCTTTGAGCGAATACTAGCTCTCCAGCAAACCGATGGATGCCCACAGCTAGAAGCATCCGGCAAATAAATGAGGTCCTGTTGTTTTCTATGAAACTGTTTCTACCCTGTTATCTCTCGAAATAAAATTAATACTGTATAAAATTCACCAACTCGGTTTTCCATGAACAAATGGACCTAAACGATAAGTCACAACCGAACAGATCTTATACCCCAGTGTTATAACTGTAGGTGGTTTGCATATGTGGGAGCGACGATCCGTGGGCGACTACTGACCAGGGCAAGCCATCAGCTGTTGGCAAAGTAACAATGGGGTCACACTAGAACAACTCAGGCAGTGAAGAATTTCGAATAACCGTTGTCCAGAACGTTCAACTTCCCACTTGGTCGTCCACGAGCTGCATATTTTTTAGTATCTCTGTAACAAAACAAGTTATTGATTATTTACGTTCGACTATTGTTCAACTGGGCTCGGTTGGTGTGTGTGTGTGTATGTGAATATAATAATTGATAGAGTTGTGTTATATCCTAATAGTCAGTAGTTTATTCCAATTCTGCATCACCCAAATAAAATCTTTTAATTTGTGATAAGCGTCTTAATGCTCTTGAAATCAGCTAAAAAGTATATCGCAAATATATCATACGGAGCTTGAAGTGGTTAAAACGTTATACCGCATGGAATTCTAAATTGGAGAATCATAAAATGAAATGCATTTTCTTTGGACAAAACTGCTTTTCTTTTAGGAACAATAACCTCGAACCTTCCTATCCCAATTTTGGGATAATATACGTCACACAAAACTACTTTCACTTGTACGTAACACAATCCTTGCAGAAAGTGCTAAGGCGTGCTTATTTGTTGTAAAGATGAACTTTAGTCAAAAGTACGAGTTATCGTCAATTAGTTCCGCACAGCGCGCAATCCTGCATAGATCACCTGGGCAATCCATAGGAGCATTCAGGTATCTCATTCAAGTCTTTTATTTCTTTTAGCTTATGTTCGTATTGAACAAAACTGAATTGCAATCGCGGAGAAACATCTTTGTTTCTCCACTGAAAGTTTTTCTGAGCGTGAAGACCGCGGTGCCTGTGATAAGGACAGCTGAAACGGACCATTCGGACTGACAAATCAAAAACATACTTTGCTTAAACAGTAAAATCGAAGATGCGGACGAAAGTATCGCTGAATATGGTAGAATCAATAAGTTGGCTCCACTATCGTAGTTCAATACACTTCTTAGGAACTACCTGATGAAAGGGTATTTAAAGCTCAGTAAAAAGACAACCACTTTTGTGAAGCCTTGTTCAAGAAATGTAAAAAATAAGGACATTAATTTTGGTTACTAGAATTTTTTAGAACAGTCATTATTCTTGATATCCGCAAAACCAGTTTTGATAAGGCCTTATCGAATTTCAAAGACAGTTACACCGACCTGCGTCAAAAGCTGATATGACCTCTTGATTTTAGCAGGCCGGCCCATAAGTAGGTTATCGGCTTCTGGTTGTAGAAAATGCGGCTTCATTCTTGAGAACGCGAAAGGCTTCGGTAGTTTATTTTCATGGAGTTTTTTGGAACTTACTCGTTTATCAACGTTCAGCAGCTTCCTGAAAAAAATGCAAAAATGGAGGTTTGCCGGCTTCGAAATTCAGATGTTGAATCCATCATGGATGATTGGTTGCCAACATCTGGATGAGTTCGCAGTCTACCGAAATTTGGAACTAAGCAGAAAGAGAACCTTTGTTGGCGGATTGGCGGAAACCGTGCACAATTACTTTATATTCTTTTCCTGATTACTTGAAAATGATGTGTGGGACTGACGTTACTATTTCCGACTGACTGTCATTCGCACTGCACCTTCCACTTTTTAATCCTAGGTCGCATGGTCAGTCCACATATGAGAAGCACCAGATTGGAGATCTGGCCTAAGTAAAGCGCGTTCCAGTGGTGTGCATCCATCATATGATCTAAACCCAGGGTGACCCCCGGCATTTCTTGTGGAAAGCAAGTGCGCTGCCTCAAAACGACCAGTTACAGTCGCTGAGACAGTTTGTACAGATGGCGTCCTCATTGATAGTCATAAATGTCCGATATCTTTGCAGAAGGACATGACCAATATCCCGTAAACTCCAGTATAATGTTTCTTACCTGGCAGAGTCCTTTCCACAAGATGGACAAATGCCAATCATTATTCAACCTGAATCAGCTCTCGAAGCTTTACGTTTCATGAATCAATTTCGATTTTGCAGAACGTGATTATATCACTGAATTAAACTAATTTTCATAGGCACGGTACCATAAATAATACAGGCGGCTGAGTAATGTCCGCCTATATAGGATATAAAACTGTCCCTATATAAAATTAAGACTACTTGCTGTTTTGTAAACAGAAGGATTTGAAATGTTGGCTTAGTATATGGATGATGTTGCTCAAAAGAAAGTTGACAGATCGACTTTGAATAATCTACTAATGCTATTACTACCATGATTGCTACTACTACTGTTTAATAAAAGTTTGTAGCAGACGTCATGATGGAGGCATCCACTGGGCTACAGATCATAACAAATTGGTTCCAGACGAATTATTCATACGAAGGGTAGCAAAAACTTGGGGCACAGATGGAAGCTGCCGTAATTTTCGAAAAACCTCAGGTGAGTTACTGCATCGTAAAAATCCTACAAAATTTCATTGTACCGTAGTTCAGACCAACTGTAAATTGGAACACGTATCACGGTAGCCTTGCAAAAAATGGCCACAGTGAACCAAATCCTAGGGTGCTGACCAACTGAAGAATAGTAAACAATCATTGACCGTTTAGATTTTATGAATATGAAACTGAATACAATATCTGATGTTCCAGGGCTCTTTCGACATGAAATGGAACTGACGTCCAGCAGCCCTGTTTTAGCTTCATCAATCCAAGCCGAGTCGCATTGAAGATGCACGGAACCGTCTGGTAATTAGGGCCCTCGTTTGCGCAATCGTGCGGATTGGAAAATACGCTTTCATCGACTTCCGTGAACACTTTAAAAGTACATCGAAACGAGTTGAAAAATGGCTTAATTCATCATACAAACGCAGATCAAAAATGCGTTCCTTAATAGACCATGGTCTTGCATTGAAAATGCGTAAGACCAGCAGGTCCGTCGAAAAGTCTTTTTTGCTAGGTGTTTAGTTCAGCTAGAAACTTTTTTTCAGAGTTTTGAAAAGTCACAAGTCAGTAAATAATACTAAACAAATTGTTGTTTATTGTGAAACCCTAAACAGTCGAAGAGCTTTTTCAGTCAGTGACTTGTTTGTTATTTGCCATCTGAACTCACAGTCTTTTGTCATGGTTTACTATTCTAAAAAGTCATTACAGTACTGAGTAAATTGCCGGGCCAGCGAATGCATCATCCACTTGGAACGAACTAGTTTCTCATTCACCTCCTCAGGTGATATGTTGATCTGAAACTGCAATTGCATTCAAATTATGCTAGGACGAAGGACCTTGGGTTATGCAACCAGTAACCCCTCACTGTTGGGCTCCTGTTTTCGGGTGTTATCTCATGTTGCTGTCCACTAAGAATGTAAATGAAGAAAAAGACTAGAAAGATTTATATCAAGGTAAGAGACTAAAGAATTATATGGAAGAACAGCCAATTCAAATGCAAGAGTGTCCCTGATTGCAGCGCTCAATAAAACGACATTTTGCCTTCAACCACTGTCAGGTGGATCTCGTGGATCCCAGCCAGCTAGTCTAACTGGACCTGCACGAGCCTGTCCACTGGTGAAGTATTTCGTACATTTTTGCCATGTCATCGGATGTGACCCCCTGTGCCTTTCTCCGAACCATTTCCGGACAAGAAGAATAGCCCAAAAGGTAATCAAACTATCTAAATCCACTTATAATTAGGGATTCCAAAGATTAGCCTAACCTCTGAGTTACTGACATCAATTCTCGTTGCATCCTACCGGTATTAAAAATGCAGCAGCCTTCGTACACTTGTCCTTAAGGGTCATACATATGCGCCGTTTAACGAAACCGATTATACCACTGCCATGTAATTTCGATCTTTGACTGACAACCTAACCTGATAACCTCTTCGAAGCCGCATGTGTCTGTGGCCGATTGTTGACGAGAAGCCAAAACAACAGGTGAGCCCTGAAGAGTAGCAATTCCCGTAGTTAGCTCGGGTAAAGATCTACCCAATCACGAATTAGGCTCCGACCGGAAAAGAAAACTGAATTCTTCATCCATAAGAATCGGTGACAGACAGTGCCATGGAACTGAAAAGGAGTCGAATGCCACTTTCGGACCATGGGACAGAGATTGTGGGTCAGTGGAAAGTACCGCGCAAACTAAAGGTATTTTCAACACTGACACGATAAGGTTGTAAACTGGCTTGATGACCATAATCTTACTTTTCGTGGACACCAAATTATTAGTGCACAATTGCGTCCGTGAGCAGTTTGGATGCCAAGCTCACCAAATTACGTCCTCTATTATTTTCATAAATCCGTACAGTCATCGATTTCCACTAGTCCTTAGGAATCTGTTACCTTGTCCAGATTGATCCCAGAGTTTCGTTAGCTCCCACATTATCTCTTCATCAGCTTCCTTGAAATGGGACAGAGAAGGTCCATCTGGTCTGACTAGCTTGAGCATTCTAATAAAAACTTTTTCTCGGATAACTTTTGTTAACGTTTTTCGTCCGATATCGCCCAAATTATTTCTGTTTCACATACGAGTGGGGGTCTCATCGCAAAAACGCACTGGTTAAACAGTACTTTGAGATGCTCTGTGAAATACTTTAGGCGATGCTTCCTAGAATGAATCATTGAGCCGTCGGATCCTTTGGTCGGTTTAGTTCCTTTTGGATTTCGCAGTCGACTAATGAGACCACAGTGACCGACAGCGGTAGTCTTCTGCACATTTCCCTAAGCACCACTGCTCACGCGCACCAGTAAGTCTGTTGATCAGTCGACTTCTCATGGAATTTTTCATATCACTACATGTGACAAATGGGGAACGAACCTTCTTAAATCCAAAAGAATAAGTGTGATCGAGGACATTCAATGCTTCTGAGATTCACGCAACATGGGGTTGCCCCAGTGTGCAAGCCATCTCTGGTCCGCTCCCAGTTTTGACCGGGACTTGTGTTTTTTAGTGCGACGATAACCGCGTAGAAATCTCTAAATGAAACTCATATGTGCAATTGTCATCCAGAAGCAGTTGGATGGGACGGACAATTTTCGCGTTGAGGTGAACGCACACGAGGCGTAAACACAAACGAGCAAGATTAATTTGGATTAAATTGCTTTCACTGTCTTGAGTTGCTGTCATGTTTAACCAATGCTCAAAAGTCATTTTTTTGCGTATTCTCTTACAGAGCTGCACTTCGATAGTTTTCCTTGATCTACTCACGTTTTCAAATACCCGATTTCTCTGCAATGCAATACTTTTTTACTTTATGGTGATAAATGTAACAATGTTGAGGATATGATGTCAATGCCCCAGGCTGTCTTGAAGCAGACTGATTTTTTTATTCTCACACGTGACCCGGAAACAAAGATGCTCAAAGATATATTGGATAAACTTTTGTAGTAAATCCAATGTATGTGTTCACAGTCGCGAAAACATTAAAACAAAGCTGAAACCAATTAAAAAAATAGCTCACGCATAAAAGTGAGACGAGAGCTTATTTCCTCTGTTTAGACCTATTGATTCGCCCAAATTGAACCGTATAAAGTAGTAGGAAAGATAAACACAGTTAGCCACTAACAGCCGTCGAATCAAATTTGGCTTAAAAGCGATTATTTCATTGTTGTATTATGTTGTGTCAGCACGACCTAGGACAGACGGTTATGGTTCTTGAACCTGCACGACGAACTGGAATGATAAACAGCAACTAATGATGTCGGGCTTTCGAATAGACTTACAGCGGCATTGGACTTAAATACACGGTAGCAGTATTTACATCCATTGTGCAGATTCCACCTGAACTTCGTGTGACCAGTCTGGTCAGCTAATTTGCTTAGACAGAGTACTTCAAACGAGTATGCGAATCACTATTTCGCCGAGCTGACCAAGGAGCTGGGCTCAACAAACATGCCGTGTTTTTCAAACTGTAGTGTCATTCAAGCAATACGTTCTTCTGGTCTTACCCATGAAAACTCAGTAAATTGAGCCCGAAAAGTTAGGTGGAATGCCATCACTTTTAATTAGTTTCAAGCCACCATTTGTCCTACGGGAAAACTCGCAATATTCAGGCCGATCGTAATAATTTAATTTTTCATGGGTCCTCCAAATATGAATGAATAGCAAAAACCTCTTGTTAGGGGCATTTTCAATAATGATGCAATGACTGTACACGCCGGGGTTTTCGTTTTACGGTAACATATCCCAATGTCTAACAACATTTCCAGTTTCGTGATACTTTAATTGATGCTGCTTCTTGCAAAATTGTCTTGCTCTAAAAGATTCTTGAATTTGGGAACACCTTTCGATGTCGGTCAGTAGTGTAAACGCAGAAAAAATCATCGGCTTCTGTAAATGCAAACTACTATTAAGTGCTCATTTGTTTGATAGAAAGCGATTAGTAGTACATGTGATCGAAAACTGGTCAACTGAAGCCAAAGGTCAGGAAGTTCAAGGGCTCTTTTCAAAAACAGGTACGATCAATGAAAGATTGAATT
Source organism: Fasciolopsis buskii (assembly GCA_008360955.1). NCBI lineage: Eukaryota > Metazoa > Platyhelminthes > Trematoda > Plagiorchiida > Fasciolidae > Fasciolopsis > Fasciolopsis buskii. The sequence goes on from LUCM01003729.1 coordinate 19,076, forward strand.
AAATATAATATCCGATTTCAGGATAATCAATGGTTTTTATCACGCACATAAATTCAGCTAAGTTTCGTTTTACATTGCTTTCCTTATTGTCTCAGACCACTGCCGGTTACATGTCCGTGTGTAGTCAGCATTGTCGACATTTTACCTCCCCTGCAGCTGAGGTACACTGCGGTGCATTCGCATCGGCTCTTTAGAGGACACGTGAAAGATGGAAGCCAAAAGACGGGAGGGCTTTGGAGGTGGGGTTGGCGCTTATGAATATCTCATTCCATCAGGTGTCGCCTCCCAAACTAAAAGACCTACCGTGATTTCACTGACACCTTTATTTGGACTATCTCGGGTGAAGGCTAAATTATTCGTAGATTTTCGTCAAACCATATCTTTTACAGAGCTATCGAAAAATTATGATCCAAGCTGAGGCTGGACTGAGCACAGGCACGCAACGTACAAAACGAGCAATGGACTGATGATTTCTTCCCAGCTGATTGTTGTCCCGAGTATTGTTTTAATGCCTTATCCATAGAACTTCGACTTCACGCGATATTACTCAGGGAATCCAACACCTCAGATTGTTGGAACTGTAGCACTGTTCGGATGTCACAGGGGTCTTCAGCTGTAAATTGTGCAAAGCTTCTAAATCATGAGCTAATGTGCTTAATCAGAGTGCACTCAGTTCCCTAGTATATGAGTAAACTTGGATGACTTTGCATCATTCTTTTAATATTTAAGACAAAACCGGTGCGCACAACGATTTGGGGAAATCGTGCCGCAGTCACCGAAAGTCTATCAAGTGCAATTTCGGAACTAGCGGTGTGTCTGTCAGATAGAACACATCAGTTGTCAGGAAATATAACAGGCCGGCGGTGGCCAAACGGGTAAGGTCGTGACGTTTAAACATAAAGGTCACGCGTTCGAATCCTCCTACCGCCGGTCAACTTCCTCATTTGGCAGCCCTCTGCTGGCCGCGGCCCCCTTCCTGAAAACTGATGTAAATTGTTGTTCCATTGATAAAGGAAGCGAAAGGTAAAAAAAGATGCTTATTTGAATTGCATTAGAAGTCGAATAAGTTAAAGTGTGCATGGGAAGAGGAAATGTTTGCGTCAGGCCATTGATTATTTCATATTTAATGTTTCCCTACCATTCTCGAGCATTGACACACCAACTGAAAAATGGGCCGGTGGAAATAGGGGATAAGTGTTAACAAATGTGCCGTCTATTGAACAATAGGCTTAAGTCTCGAAAAAAGACTAACGGCGGCAAAATGAGTGTGAATAAGCCAATCTTAACGGTGGAAACTGATACAATTATTCTGTTGTCCCTTCAAGCCGGGAAGAACAAATGACGGAGGTCGGCTTAATCCTTGCTAGGGTATGATCTGAAAACTTTCTCTAAAATCATTCAATGGTTTTTGACTTCTTTTTTTCCAGTTCCATTGAGCAAGGACTGGCTGAAGTATCTCCAGAAAATAAGTTGTCATACTTCGTACATAGCGGAAACATTTAATAAGCATCACTATTTTATGTTCACAATATATTATTATATTATTATTATATTATATTATATTATTATATTATATTATATTATATATATATATATATATATATTATTAGCACCTGGTCACGTGGATGACCCAAGATGAAATTGTTCCGGGACTAATGATTGTCATTTGGACTATGTCACAGTTCGAAATAATTTGGTCTCTGCCGGATGTCAAATGTCTAATCCCGAGTAACGCCCGGGACAAGAAAACTATACTGCCCCGTAGTCTTTGACAAACATCTGACAAACAGTACGTTCCTGAACATTTTACCGCCCCAGTGCCTCTCACTATGGTTTTGTGACTTTTTCAGTAGACAAACACTCTCAAAAAGCTTGCTTGTCAGGTATCAGAAGAACAGATTTCAACATGTGGCTCGTTAAGCCAGCTGATCGCAAACGACATTTTAACGATGAAACTGAATGCTGATCAGCATTTCGTAGGCTGTGACCCAGTGAAAAGTAGCAAAATTACGACAGCTTTGATGATATGGCTCATTAAATTGTGAAGACCACGTGATCAGTAAACACTAAATTGCCGTCAACGCAGACCATATGCGCGATGTGATGCTCCCAGTACAGTAGACAGATAGTGCCAATGAGAAATTTGTTTGCACTGTATTTCTAGACTTTCTTTAAAAAATCAAGGCACATTTTGAAACTAACGGAGAGAAGAAAACAATTGAAAGTAGCAGGTATCGTGCAGGATCGTTTCCACTTATATGGATACAAGAAAATAAATAGCATCAAATAGAATCTCAATTGGGACAGTTTTTGATATCAGAAAACAGCACTATTGGTTGGGAGTAAAATTTTTGCCAGCTTTCGATTACCTCGGTTAACCTTTCGCCGAGAGAGTTTTACAGGTTGGAGAACCAAATACATGGCGTATTGATTTTTCAATTCTCCAAACTCAGCTTGAATCCGATATATTTCGGGTTGTAAATAGTTCGCGGGACTAACTGTTTGCATTCACGCCAGCTCACATCACGTAGGCGAGTTTCCGTGTGTGTGTGCGCATGTGTGTGTGTGTGTGTGTGTGTGCAAGCACATGTTTAAGCCCATACGCAAACAACTGCATGCAATCCCAGTTGTCGTTCCCTGAAGTCTTGTCACAAGGATCAGAATTTTGGTGCCCAACCAACAGAAGCACAAGGCGGAAGTTAATAATTTATTTAATCAGTCATCCGATATTTTGCAATTTTCAGCTGTAGAATTAGAGAAGCTTGAACTCTCTCTCGCTCTCTCGTAACTTCATGTTATCAATATCGCAGCGACAAATGAATAATGCACATGAAATGTCCAAACGAATTGCAAACGAATACAGAGAAATAATGCTACCCTGACCAAATGAAGGAACCGATATTGTCGTCATTAACAGGTCGGACTACCTGGTTAAAATGAAGACAGTATTACGCTAACCCTCCGAAATTCAGAAGAACTGAAGTAGGAGTGATTCAAACGACTCAAACTGAAAACCCAGTCCCCTTGAGACCAACAGCTCCGAAGTAGACAGAAATAATCGGCACAATGGCTATTGAGTGGTTACGACCCACGAGTACGACAATTCACGAGTGAAATGGCCCACCTAAAGGGCACAAAAAGGGAGCTCCGCTGAAGTCTATCTTGAATATGTGCAGTTCACTAGATGACCCTTCACCTAAGTGGTTAGCCAGTCTAGTGGAACCAATAGAAGCAGTTTTCGCCAGGAATACTTTTCATCGTGTTGAATCTATGACGTACCTGAATGTTGAAGGGAGCCAGATATTGTCACTCAAATGTCCTGATCGGTAAAATCATCAGTTACCTTTGCTAGTGTACCAACAGCACCTGGTCGCATTTAGGATTCGACTAAGTGAACTACGACAACTACTCTGTGTCTGTGCACAAAATACTTGTTTCATCTCTTTGGTGAAGTGGATCGACAAAAGGACGGACCGGAGGTGGAGTCTTTTTTCGGACGACTGTCTGATGATATTTTTTGTTCTGAATGAGGAATAATCAACTGCGTTCATCAGTTAGACACTGAACCATTCACAAGCGATATACAGATAGATTAACGCATGGTAGATATGAATGCAGGCACAAACCACAAGCCACATGCGTTTAACAAGACCCATCCGAGCGTTCGCTTCGCCCTAGAAAAGGAAACAGATCGAATTTCAGCCTAGTTAGGTGGTTACAGGAGTCGTCAAGAAAACGGTTTTCCTTAGTTATCAGTTAATAGAACGGTAAGCTCAGTAGACAGAGTAGGACGAATGCACACGGACAACACAAGCGAAAATGCATCTTGTTTATTACAGAGGACGCTTTTGCGCAAAACGAACATCCCGAAACATAGCTTAATAAATTGCTGGAAAGAAATAAAGCAAAAGGACATGAAATAACAGCAACAAAGAGGCCCATGTTCGTTCTGTTGTCTTTCGAGGGTGACAAGGAAGCAAGAAGTATTCATCGGGGCTGTTAGGCACTATTGGTGGGACATACACTGCCACGTAGGCAAAAATTGTATGCAAATGCAAAAGAATCATGTACTTTTCGATTAAACAGCGGAATGCCAGATTTTGTAACCTTTTTCTGTGTGTATTAATTCGCCTGTTTCTGTGGGAGAAGGTAAGTTGGTTTAACACAACCAGACATCTGTCCGTCTACGTTCATGAACACCACCGGGTTTGGTTGATTACAGGAACAACCCAGCTAATTACTGGCGCGATATATTAATGCTCAGTGAAATAGATAAATGGTTTTCGCACCATTTACAAATTTTGGAGTAGAAAATGTCGACAGCCGCACAGTGGCCGAGGTTCTTAGGTGGCTGTATTAAGGAAGTACAGTGGGATCAGGATAAGGGATGCACAGAAATTGAACAGACCAGACCGATAACAGGAAGTAAATATAACAGTCTCTATCGTTATGGCCAACAACATAAAAAAAATACTCTGCCGATCTTGATGAAGATATGATAGAAGAACTGCACTGATAATCTTAATCCTGTGCATGGAAGTCACCAATTTTGTTGTTTTCGGCTGAGGTCATGTTTACGGTTACTCACACTGTGTTTACTATTTTATGATCTGATAAAGTACTGTGAAGACTATGAAACTTGTCGGTCATTATCAAAAGTGAACTTATACCTGCTAGTCTCGACAGACGGGACACCAAACAGCGGCCTTTCATCCACAATCCGAGGAAAAAATAATCTGTATCAAACAATAAACAGGCCGATAGCTGATGTGCTCTGATTCGAAAACAATCGTTGTACTGTCACCTCGTGTTCAATGAACACAGATGAACCTGTGATAAGTCACTTCATTCTTCTCGTTCAAATCAAATGAACTAAGGGTAGGGTTATTATGGTCTCACTGCTAGCAGGATCCATCAGTCCGTTGGTCCTAACTGTGCTGGTTCTCTTCTTTGATTTGGTTTTAAGTCGAGTTTTCCCTTTGCCTTGTACACACAATGCCGACTTCATCAGCCTCACTCCTACGTTATTGGCTCGCGTTAGATCATTGCGAGAAATCTGTTTTGCCTGTTGCACGAGAGACACACTGAAACCTCACGTGTCGGTCTAAAGGTTGCCTTACTTTTCCAAAGGTGATTAGGTTAATTTTTTATTGTGAATGATATAATGTCAATAACAACGTTGTTGGTAAATGTAATGCGTCAACGTCCCGACTACCGTGGGTAGTCTTCCTTTAGGAAAGTTTTGCAATCAAATCTGTTTGGGTTAAAATCTATCTATCCGTCCTACCCACATGAAAAAATAAAGTTCAAAACAGATGACGCAACCAGAGATATAGCGTGAATCAAACTTTTCCGTGACCTTCGTGCACACACGAACATACAGAATGGAATGTGCCGATCGCGAGACAGTGCTCTTCGACAGGGTTTACACACGTCTGCATCTGAAACGGAGAGCACAAAAGAGGCCAACATGACCGAAGTCCGGTAAGTATATCACAACTAGGATCAGCATGCACACAGTCAAATCAAATATGAAAGCTCATGACTAGCTCGTTGCATCGAACATTCATTACATGTCCGGGCGATCTATGACGATCCAGGTCATCATCAGTGCATTGGAAGCGTGGTTCTTTATGAATGAAATAAATAGGTAGCGAACATTTTCTGGACTTGTAGGATACTTCATTAGGTACCCCTGTCTCCGATTTGCTCCGCAATTTATAGTAATACAATAACACAGTCATCGGTGATTGTTTTGCAAAGTAGCACTAATAGCATTTGAGAAAAACGGTGATGTCTACACAGTGAGAAGCTGCTAAGTTTAGGAGCAAACATCAAGAGGAACATCTTAAGATCTTAGAGTAGCAATCTACAACTCATTAGCCAATTAGTTAAGTCGAGTAGATTAAGCGTCCGCGACTCCAAAATGTCAGACGTTTGAATCCCAGATTCTCTGGTCACTGGTATTGGATGTCAGTTTTTGATATCCTCTGGTTCGTTGCTACGTCCGATCTATGACATTCCAAGTTTAAAGGACTTCGTTGCCGGTTTCATCTCTCCGTATAGTGGCCCCTAGGGGTCATGAATCATGCTCCTTGCATTGAACTGATGCTTCAGACATGTCGTGAAAGACATTTAGAGAATACCAGAATCGAAAAGAGGATCTAGGATCACATGATCCTCTCGATGGACTTCCGATGTCATATGCTATTATGGGACCAGTGATTTAGCGGAATATGCACCGACCTCCGGGGAATTTTTTTCCTATCATCCATATGCGGTACTACTTAGAATTTAAGGCAAAACCTTAGGACTAAGTGACTCCTTTTTGAAAGCTGTCCTTGACTAACCGACAAAAACCGTCCACAATTAATCGTTGTAGTTTGTAAATGGGCTCACCATCCATGCACACTCCTAGTAAATCAAATGAGATTCTGGCGAGAAAACCAATATCGGATTGTACAGGTATAGGGCTGATTGAACAAGAAAGTACAGGACACGCTTCCCTGAGGAGCAGCATTAAACCGAGTAACCGATCGCGTGCTTCCAGGGAAATTTTGTTCTCTCACCGATATACGATACCATTTGGAATTAGATTATGCGGCTTTCTCACGGAAAACTTGCTGCTTTGATGATCGTTATATTAAGTTTTCGAAAATATCAGACATGCAAAGGAAATAAAGTGTTAAAACGGAGTGTCATCGTCAATTTCCATGTCCTTGATCTGAAAGCTTTACTGTTGTTTTCAAGATGCATTTAACGCAGTTGTTTTGATCTACGCGAGGTCGTATTAGTGCTCCTAAAAGAGCAGTGGCCGTCAGAATTGATGTTGCCGGTGACTGAAAAAAGGTAAAAAACAAGTATAACAAGCTAACTATTGGGCTTTCTTCTCATCGTGGCAGTAAGCCTGAAATCCGCCACGAATCCAATCGTTTATGCCACTTACTATCTGCCTATCTCTAAACTTAAGGCCACAAGTCCAGACAGGAGGTGTAGTGAAAAATGCAAGTTCATGTAAATCTGGCCAAATACGGCGAGATAGAGTTTACCCGGCAACGAACATGCCAGCTAAAGGTTCGTTCGTGGGCAGCAGTAGAATGCCTAACGTGCAATGTCCAATACAGAAGTCAGTAATGTGGGACAGTTTGTGAAAGATACTTAGGTTGCACGTAAACGATACCACTTGTGCATGCAGAATGTAACGACCTATGCCGATTCGAAGACTGAATGATTCGGAAATAGGTAGAAATAACTTAATTTTTAGTCGAGCAATCCATAATGCAGACAGAAGGCATATTGACTATTTTGCGCGTTTTGAGTACCGAGCGAAAGCATTTCGAGGTGTCACGGAATCAGCAGCAAATGATATTTTGTGTGGGTGAAACTAAGCAAGCCAAACGACATCATAAATCTCTAGAGCAGGTTATTCACATAACTTTGTAGTTTTTTGTCTACCCTATAATTAAGATTGTTGCATCCCTTCATCTGTATGACATATACTATTAAGCAATCCGCTTTCATGTGTTGGATAAACGCAAATACTTGGAAATACGACCATTTAAGGACCGGACTGATACTTATAGGTGAGGTGACGGAAACGTCCTTTTGACTGAAATGCGGACACCTGTATAGGCAAAAGTACAATCGCTTCTTCGAAACGTTCATTGTTCAGTGAAATTAAATCAGTAGGGTATGAACCCGGTTCTCTCAATAATCCTTGTTGAATGGTAATTCCTTCAGGATGTTTCGACGCGGGCGGGAAATCTTTCTCACGGGCATTCTGTTTTTTCTTAACATCTCCAAGCGAAAGGTTTTCTGTCTGCGTCTAAAACGCTTTCTGTTGGGCCCCAAAAAGAGATCTTCCGATGGCAGAATTGTTATGTACAAGCAGCGCGTTGCCCTAGTGTTCCAGCTATCATCAAGTCTGATTTACCGTCCCGCCTTTGATAGCAGGAGAGTAATTGATATTAACGGTGATCTTGTCCACAAGAAGTTGTGGAAATATTGTGCAGCTTTTTTGCCTTTGTTAGGAAGCATCAGTCAGGTGCATATTCATCGAGCTTGATTTGGACGTGAACGTGACTACACGGGACGAACGATTGCAAGTCGAAGATATCAACCGTTATGCAAAACGCGCAGGATCACAGCCGGCTGCCATTGCAGGGTAAGAGTAGCTATAATTATACCAGCTGCGGAAGGGTCAACTCCAAATTTCGTCACCATTTTCGGCACGCAAACCCGGTATCCTCATAGGCGTTAAGGACTGAAAGTTGAGTCATCAAATTGCCAAAAGCATATTGAAACCAAAGAAACTAATCTTGCCGTGGTGGAAGATTTAGTGTGACTTTCCAAATGATGTCAGCGTCGGAGGATGAATCATCTAAAAATGAATTGATTACAGTGACCAAAATAGATCGGGTCATCGATCAAATAATATTCATGTCGGTGAATGGGAATTTTGTCAACGTTAACAACATTTTCATTTGCACTAGAGCTTTTGCCAATCATTGTCACAATGCTGATTTATGCAGTCTACCTTTGGCTCGGTAACAAGTGGACTCCTCATTTCGCTCTAGTTAAAGTCTGATTTTACTGCTATCATATGAAAAACTCCTGTGACTGGAGCGAGCAATTCTTGAATATTCAGGGAAGTGATCGCAGATGCTCAGGACATACAGGTGTTTTGCTTCTCGTTTCATACACGCGACGGAAAAGGATAGTCCCAGTAAGAGGCTTGTCCTTCTATAGTTGCTTCGTATTATTTAGGATAAATGCTATATCCCAGTTTTCCATTTTGATTGTTTATTTTCCCCAGCTTGGTAAATAGTTGACCACAGGTGGGTTATCTCAAGAGACTTCATTGTTCAACTACCGGGTGGCATCCTTCTTTGAAGCCTGTTGCTCACAAGAACCAGCGCAACAGGCGCCTCGTCGCACCCCAAGACACTATCTGGAAGTGCCCGCCATCATCTTATCCCGTTAACATCTGGGAAAGCAAATAAGCTTTCATTGTGGTTTGCAAAATGTTCCAATTTTGACTCAATTTCTAAATGAATGCTAGAATTCCTAGCATCGAGCCGATTTTCCATTTAAGTACTGAACTCCTATACCGTTAATTTTGCCTTTTTTCTCAACCAGCTACCACAAATCAGAACAATATTATTAGAAAGTTAGCAGTCAGTTGAAGATGCAATCAATTTGCTTCTGATTAGGAAGTCTCGTTTTGTTCTGTTCTTCGAAACACAGTGGTAACTGGGGTATAAATATTCGGATTAGGTTCTGTTTCTCTGCTTTTTATGGACTCCAGTCGGACACTTCCTTCAGCAATTTGAGGACACCTAAAGAGCAGCGAGTAAAAGAATGATGTAACCATCATTTCTCGGTTAAAATGGTGGTTGTTTTTGGAAAGATTTGTGGTGCAGCGGTTGTCAGACGACTTCTCCTTCCACCTGCTTATAAACGTCGAATGCTATTTGCATGTTGTTGCGAGTTAATTCAAAAGGGTCAACGCAAATTTTCTCATCAACTGACTTTTATAAACTCGTGCTCTTTCATAAGCGAAACCATACTATTCTGTATCTCATTTTAGTTAACTACCCCAGTATCTCATGCGCTTATAAGCCAGACCTCTATGGAAGGCTTGATCACTGTACTTATATTCTGCATCCTGAGGTTTACCGAAAAAGTCGTTCATTAGTCCCATCCTTATAGGTTTATGGCTTTGCAGCTAGGCCTTTTTGCTGCCAAAAGAATTTTGTCATCCAGAGGGACTGAATTCACCAAACACTAAATGAAATAATTAGCTTTCCCTGTATTGCAAAACCCGTGTTTTTATCTTTTGGGTTCATAATCCAATTTTTTGCCATAAGGAATATCCAATCTTCCTGGAAAATGGATTTGAATAAGGTTAGTTTCATAAAACACGATTGTATAAGCGTCTACTTGTTGGCTGCTGTTTACCTCCGTTGGAAGTATTCGGGGGGAGGGGCAACTTTTAACCATGCATCGCCAGACGTTCAATGCTTTCATCTAGGGCAGGTTGCGCACACTTCTTCTGTGTTCACCTTTGATGCTGCAGATTGCATTTCATCGGATGCAAACTCGTCGATGATGTTATTTTGGGTGTAAAATGTTGGCACATGCCGTGATCATTTACAATGCAATCAGAATGTGTGTGAATGTGTCTGGCCTACCGGAGGGGACCAATCCTGTTTCAATAAGTTCATATTATGCCGATTTGCAAATTCGTCTTCAGCCCGCATTTGTCTTTTATACACCAACAGGGGTAGAAACGGAGTCTAGTTAGGCGAATTCTCAGTGCGATTCCCGTTGCTTCAAGAATCTTATCAATGTCCGTTTGTCCGCCATATGTTGTTCTTCATCGAATAAATGCTCCGACGATCACATAGAAGTTTAGGAGACGTTATTGTATATGATATGGGATACGGCACAATGACGGCATCCAGTAAAAAATAGTTCATCTAGGATTTTTTGTCTTAGATGTTTAAGTCAATAATTACCTAGAGATTGTGCGTAACGGGAACCCAATGAAAAACGATTCATATTCCGTCACGCAAGCACACACCAGTAGAATTCGCCAATTTTATCAGCTATGTGCATATTGATTTTTTCTTGATGACTTGGTTTACTAGGAAAGATTCAGTCGAGTGTACTGTTCCTAACAATCTCTCACCTGCATGACACATTTGCTGATACTGGTTTACGTTTGAAGTGTTGACTTCCATCGCTGTTTGCGTTGTTATCTATTCAGTGTTAATTTTCTATTTAAATTGTATTCGTTTGCGGACTTCTTGAAGTCGATAACTCTGTACAAGCATCAGTAAATAAAACTGCTGATGAGAAGAGTCGATTTCTCGACCTGTTCCGTGTTTTACCTAGTTGGGTCTTCTGCAATGTTTGCAGTGAACCGATACACAGTGTTTCAAACCATTCCTTCCGTTACCATAACATCCCGGCACAACAGCAAACTTCCAAATAGGATAAAAGATGAAAACGGAAGTCGGTTCTGGAAGTTGTCAAAATAGGAACATATGACAGATGACACGAGTCTGCATACAGCTCTTTCTTCTACATTTCTTCATTTTAATGCAGCAGACAAACAGGAAGCGTAACTAGCTGGTTACTATGGTGATGATTTTGTGTCCAACACGTAGCCATGGGCACATGGTAACTCAAATTGTGCCTATACTCTCGAAATAACTGCTCCATTCTCCGCATTTAACGTGGTCTCCAGTCGATGATGTTTAACAAGGAGAACATGGATATGTTTCGCTATCTTCTGATTTCCATTAGAAGCGTACAATCCCGCTCACCCGTTCTAGTCTATTAATAAATCCTACTTCCACTTTGTTCACTTCGATTTTTTTGTCCGAGCATTTAAAATTACCTTGTGGCTAACTTGGTTCCATAAATTATCTCCTATTCACTTCCATCTACATTCAACTGCAAAGTTCTCCTGACCAAGGTCGTTTTTTGATGTTTTGTCCTCCGTCGGCCAATTATTCCGTTCCCAAGATTGTTCTATTTCATTTCAGTCCTTTCTTGTAGGAAAATGTCATCACTAGCATTGAACCAATGTCTGATATTACCCCATTATAATATTTCAATTACCGGAGATTTGGAAGCATCTCTAATAAACGGTTGTGCCGTTCTTGGTCAGCTGCCAACAACATATTCGTAGTCTACTTTGGGCCTACCACAGTAGGTTTTCGTATCACTCTACATGCATGCAACACCAACTCAGTCTTGATTTGCAGTAGTTGACATCGGTACCAATGTCCGATTCCGTTTCTACAAATAAAAATAGTCACGCAAAACGTCCGGGAAATATTGTTGTATTTGGGACTTTTTCCCGACAGGTTTTGATGTTCCTCATTTAACTGCCACTGTCAGCCATGAATTCTGACCAAATTTATACACCCAGAACACGTCATGGGCTAAGCTTTTCAGAAACTTGTTCACTTCAGAAATGCATAAAACCCTCATCAATATCTTCTTACATTGTTTGCTTGTTTCAGTAAAAACTTAATCAAACTTGTGTTTGAACTGACTCGTGAAAATAGGTACTATGCTATAGACTAGGCAAGACCAAAGGGTCACTGTATAATGGTAAATCAATGGACCAACGCTTCGGAATTCGTACTCATAGTGTCGAAGAAATAAAGGCTAACTGTGTGTTGTTTTTGATCACTCACCTGTCCTAAATTGTTTGAAACATTTGATTGGTAGTGACTGTTTTAAAAACATTCACGTATCGCTGTCATCATGATTCTGCTCATTTTAGACAATGCTTTTTCGGCGTTTGATTTTGTGTTTTGTCTGGCTAAACTGCAGCAAGGTGAAATGTAGTAAGTCATGGTTATCTTGTTAAAACATTTACCAATTGCTAAAACCTTTGTGTACACCATGTCATTGTGTTTGCGCTCATTTGCATGAAAGAATTACGATATCGATGTTCAGCAAAATTTGTGATTAGGCTGACAGTTGATTTTGCAACAACAAGTCAAGATATAAATTGCAATCTAGGAATTGATTGCAATCGGAACGTAGTCCATTACTATTCTTGTTACTTTGCTGTTTGTAGAACTCCGCTGTTATACCATAACTACCGGACTTACCAGCCTGAGACATCTCCGTTGCTTATCCATTAATATTTTGCGAAATTTGATTTCATGTATCAGTTTATGATATCATTTGTTTCCGTTTATTATAAGTTTGACAAAAATGTATCGCACACTGGTTAACTAAGCCGTTAACGACGGGAGAGGAACTGACAACCTAGACTCCGAAATTTAGAGAATCACCGATTCACGTGAAGTTCTAATCAGCCAGAGATATTACTAGCATTCGGTCAAAGTACTTCTGCATTGCTTCTGACTTGTGATTTTACGCATTGCTTTCGCACTAGCATTTGCTATTGTGAGGTAGAAACCTTAACCACAGCAAACTGATACAAGGTTATTGATTATGAAAGTGAAAATTAAATTGGCGCGACTAGCCAGATGAGAGCAAATGATGTCCACCATAAATGAGACCAGCAAATCTGACACTGGACTCGCTAATCATTTTCGGACATCACACGCGCGATCAACTTGATCACCACCGAGAAAGCTGACTTTCTACAATAGGATGCTTCAAGACTAGTGTAAAATTAAAAGCAACTCGAAAGTTAACAACCAACTGTAGTGAAATATACATGTGTGTATATTATATATATATATGTCTCGAATAAACTTCTTCCACGTAACAATTTACCAAGTGGGAACCGTTCTAGGCTGTCAAAAGTTTAACATATATAACCGCTGTTGCGTAACATATCATCTCGTTCATTTAAGTATTAGTGAGTCAGAGCATCGTTCGTCTCTCGCTCACTGCTAATCTGCCAATCAGAGGTGGCACATATTATTCTTTTAAAAAACGTGTAGTCACATGATGGACTTGAACCCATAATTGGAGTAGTACAAGAAAAGAAACTTTGTAGGCCAGTAACGTTATACAAAGTCATCGAAACAGATCAAACTAAACTAACGCATCCCTCTGGCTTCTCCGTCTTCACTCGGTCTTCGCTCACACTTGTGCACCCGACTGTCGCACAGCTGCTCATCCTGGTTACGGAGATTTTCGTCCTAGTTACTAGTTTGCGCACATCACATAGTCTCACATCCATATCTGACGGGTCTCTTTGTCCAGCACCCAGTGTCATCGCAGTTTCGTGTGCTCATGAAGTAAAACCAAGACTATTTCTGTCTTAGTGATGCAGCTGAACGATGTATGATAATTGTATCACTGCTTTTCTCAACGTGAATTAGTTCTACTTAATTGAGTAGCTCTGAAATCTAACTTTTGACATTTCAACCCAAAATAATGGTAGCATAAGTTTTTTTTGATAACTTTGTTTGGTCATAATGAGCATTACTGCAGACTCCTATGTTTAATTCACTGGTGAGGTAATTTTTTCGACCACAAAACTACTGGAGCAGTAGCTTGACAGTTTGCCTACTCATCTTCTACCGGATCACACATGACGAATCATTGAGTAAATTATGATAAATAATGGTTAACTATTTACACAGCGCAGACAGTTTGGCTTTCGCCGATCTTGCAAGACAACGGTTCCCCCATCAGAATAGCAACCAATTTTAAACTGTGTGCTTGACAAACACACAGTGATATCGAATTGTACTCCTCGTTGTTCAACCCTCCTCGTATGAAGTCATGGTGCAAGATTTTACCAGCATTCACAAATGTAAAAATCTGAGATACAGAGAAATTCAGGTTCATGAAATTACTGTCCAGTATGTTCACTTGTGAATGGTTGGCGAACATATGAGTACAACCCGTTCAGCACGGTTTATTAAGCTGAATATCAAAACCCAATGTAAAGCTCATTTTATCAAACAAAGTTACCTGCAGAATCTTCTACTGTCGCTAACTGTTGAGTGAAATGTCGTATGTCAAATTTCAGACATATCCAAATCTGCTTAGTCTCGAATGGGCATGTTTAAGCTGAGAAACGTCGTGATTTAGCTACGATCGTCAACCCTGTCATATCAGGAACCTGTCTTTTATAGAAACTGTGAGACAGTGTTGAGAAAATATACGATCTAAATCGGCAACTGTAGGAATAGGGTACTTGCGCAGGCAAGGAGAATGAAACACTGCGAGAATACTCTGAGTTTCGAAGGGGAAACCTACAGTGGTTGAGAATAAGATGAGCACTAATGGTGCATGTTTATTTCGTTAATGATACTCTCACGATGCATGCATGCATTCGCTGAGTAGGGCACGTGTTCCGGTTTTGTATTTTGTAAACGATTCCTGTGGTTAACGGACCAGGTACATGAGACATGAACACACGTTACACCGACGCCCAACTGAATAGTATTGCACATCGATCACAAGCGACCGATGGCTTAGACTTCGATCAGCTCCAACCATTCGAAGAGGTCCGCTCAGAGGCAAAATGAAGAATTGAAAACGTATATTCCGGTGGTCGAAAAAACTTGGGCAGTTCTTGGTAAAATTCATTTCAGCTGTCCGAGTCACTGTTAATCGCGCTAATTTTGACAGTCAGATGAGATCGACATCGAAGCAATCAATCTTTCGTCGCACCATTTAAAACATAATCAAGCTGACTGACCATTTAATCTGCCATTTGAATTGTTTGCCAAGGTGTTCTCGGCTCCAAAAGTCCGATCTCATTGTGAGCTAGTACAATCGAACGAAATGCACGAGTATATCGTCAGCACAAAACACAAACAAAATAACTTCCTAATTCGATGATTTAATTCCCGCCTAGACAGATGCTGTGAATCTAGTCACCAGGAGTACTGTATCCCTACCGGCAAACTTATCATTTTCGCAAGCAACCGCTTTGTAAACCAGGTGCCGTCTAACAGCTTTGCAAAACAGATATGCGAGATTTTCTCGCGTTCTATAATTCTAAGCGATTTCAAGTCATGTGTTATGTGTGAATAATCACTTTCAAGCGTAAACATTACAATGATTTAGACGTATTATGCTTATATGTTTAATGCATTTAGTTGCTTCTTATTACTGTATGAAATTCGGCTCTTCGAGTCTTCTCAAAACAAGTACAAATGCTCGTCTTTTATTTGCATTATTTAGATGCCACATTATTGGAGAAAGCTAAACTCGTGAGCAACCAAATAGTCGCATATCGACGCCAATGGACAGCGCTGATCCAAAAGTTTGATAATCGTGAGTCGTTCGATTAAGAATAAGTTTATTTAAATCACACCTGAAGGGTCGATTATGGCGGTTTGTTGATGATGCCCGGGACACTAGCATACATCATCTAAGCCCAATTCTGTACAAAGAAATGATCGAAGCATAGCATGGGTAGTTTATCGGTAATAGGAATTGTAGGCAGTGCGCATTCACTGAAATGATGGCATAGGACGAATACTTTAGAAATTGTATTAAGCCCCCTACGACTGAAAAAAATTCTTCTCGAAGATAAACATCCGATCACAATAACAACTGCGAAACCTGTGTCCGGAATACCGCTTTAAACGGACTACTGTACGGGAAGAAGTTTGAACTGGTTGATATTTACATAATGGCCCTCAATATACACCCATCCATTCCACATTGTTTACATTTGATTACCTTCCTTTCAAAATAATCTGCGTATTTTGAATATAACTGTAATGTTTACCACATTCTTGAGTTAGGACAAACTTTGTTGTCCTAAGCGGGTCTTTTATTGACACATTCGTCTTCTGTCGCCGATCTATTACCTACCGGGTTCGAATATCGGAACTTCCTTACTGCGGGGTTCGTAAAATCTCTAACTTATACTCTGTTAGAGTGATAGCTCATGTAAAATGGTAGATCCTTAAAATATATCTGACAGGGTGTTCCCGCCGATGAGGTAGAACAAAGCCCATGTGCACATTGTACCTGTTGCTGAGACTAATTAAAGCTATAGAAAGGAATTCTTAGACACATTTTAAATGGCTAAAGAATTATTTGCTTCATTAAGTATGTGATGGGAACCAGAAAGTGGACCACGGAATGTGCGATAAGCAAACAAAAGAATGTTTGGAATCGTTTTGTGCTTAAAGTTCAATGGTCAACTTTCCGGAGCTAAGCGGTGTTTTTTATTATCAGTGGCCGTGTTTAACGGCTGAGTTCTTACCCGGTCATCGAAATCCACGTCAACTATTAACAAAATTCCTCAACTGGTGTTCATTTACCTCTTGACTACGTGTTACTTCAGTGGACCTTTTGGATGTACTATATATATATGTTTATATTATATTATATATATGCATGAGTTCTTTCGCGATTCACAAGACACGTTTGTTATGACTTACTTGTTCCGATGGTAGTTTGTTAACTTAAATTTTCAGTACTAAGTGAGCAATGGCATTATGTTGAAATTTCCGAACGATCTATACAATCCACGGGAATACGGGTTGTAAGCCTGCGTGTTGTTACATCAGTCCGCCCATTGAATTTAGCCGAAACTTTGGCTCAGGCCAAACACGAACACAGCACCGTCATTGATGATCTGAGCAACGACTGGCCAAATGTGCTTCGTGATGAAAAACTTCGAGTACAAACCATTTTTATGAGGATCACCTCCCAGATAACCGATAATGATCCCGAATGACTGAAAATTTGCCTTCACGTCTGTGCTTCAAACTTAGACACCTACAACTTCGGGCTAATCTGATTTTGCTCTCAGTTGATTCAAAGTCGATCTCTTGTGAATGTTTTCTTCGAAAATAACTCCCAAGTGATAGACGACACTAAAATTTGCTGTCTAAAATTTACCCTATCTCTATTTGCTGTATTAATGGTGATAATGTTTTCGTTTTATCCCAGTCATTATTCACATGCAAGAAAATGTTGGATCAGTAAATGAATCAACCTTTGTGAAACTAATTAAAAACCGTAAGTTTCCAATTCTCCAATTGGTTCAATCGTTCATTTTTACCTATTCATTTGTCTAACTGTTATTAAAGTGCAAATCGGATCATTCCGAGTTTGTCAAGGGGGAAAAACGGATGAAGTTATCAATGTGAGATTTGTGAAAACGTTTCCGTATTCACTTGATTGGTTCCATTATTCGGACCGCATCATCGCTTGCACACTGATTTACTTTACCCCTACTAATGTTGTTCATAACATCTGAGGAGATTTTGCTGTCGATTCATAGAGTAGATGTGTGTCAGCAAAGTATGGTAACATAAGTTCTCATCAACATTCATCTCATAAACTGTGGTCACAATGGACTACGAATTGCGCTTAATATTTGATATTTTTGTTTTCTCTAAAAAAGGCTATTACAGAAAGAATGTGGAAATAAGAGAAAGAAATATGGCCGGTCAATCGAACTTTCGAGAGAAAAGTAAGTGAATCTTCTGTTTTTATCAAAATTTCATCTGGACCATACGAGCTTACATGGTAGATACGTCTATTTAAGAGTTACACAGTAACTAGTTGAACTTGTCCTGTCGCTTAGGTACGAAGAAGTCACAGAAAAAGGATACTAATTTACAGTCTGATTTTGTCCCCATGATGTGATGAAGAACAGAAAGCCTTCCCGGAACTAGGTTTGCCTTTATCTGGACTGAACACTTTTAGTGAGAGTTTGCTTGCGGTGATTAAATAGTCTAGTTGCCATGGAATATTGATTACTCATTGCAACGTGAGATACTGAATAATTGTTCCTGCATGAATGCCCATTATACTAGAAAAACTGCAAGCCATTGCAAAAGATAACGAAAAGAACAGAAAATTTTATGCGACCAATGCGATTGCTCAGACTTGGGTGGCGTGTACAACTCCGTTCTCAGTGCAAGACTTACAATGATCCCGGCTGTTCTTGGATTGATTCTGTTCCCCACATGACAACGAATGCATGATTTTGGATAAATAAATTAGCCTCACCGGGAACCCCGAATACAATTTCCTCCCGGGTCTATTTTCCATCGTTGGCACGCACGTTTTGCTCCATTTTTCGACCAGTTGTTTGTTTAACTCCTCAAGAAATTTAACACAGAAATGAATTTATTGCGCAGAATGTTGTGCGACTTGTTTGCAGATCGTGTATACTTTTCGTCAACAACGAAACATAGCCAATATAATATTTAAATATCCAAAGCGAATACAAGCTCAAAATAACCATTTCTGATTTTGTTTTTTTGTATTTATTTATCCCTTACCTGGTAGTCCTTGTCAGAATTTTATTAGAAGCCTAGTCTAATACACACATGTGTAGGCTCATTGATAGAAAGTGATAAAGAAAGACCTAGTGAATGTAGTTCGTAAAAACAATGTAAAATCCGCAGGTATTTTTCACGCTCACATGTACGCTTTACCAGTCACCTAAAGGCTACCAATTCTTTGCTTACCAGTTGATTGCTTAGACTACTTGACCCAGTGTAACAATGTCATCAAAGGGAAAATAATCAAATGAATGTTTAGTGATTGGCAGCTCTTTCTGTTCTACGAAGGAACCAGCCCCCAGGTTGCGTATCGTTTGCCGTAGTCCATAGTTGCTTACACTGTAAGTGCACATGGAATGACATATTCACTACCATTTTGTCCGATCCGTGGTGGAAGCTTGCACACCGAGTGACAGAAACCCTTCGGTAGGGCTTAGTAGTTTAACTGGTGGACCCTAGACAGCACTCATTGATTTCAACAGTATAGGTTTCTATTAACCGACCCCAGCCGGTTGACTAAGTTTCTCTCCGGTTTACTCATCTCGTTTTGGTATTTACAGTCATATGATCAAAATCGTTGCGTACTATTAAGCAAGACATGTGCTTACTAATTACAATAAACACAGTATCCTTGCTCTTAAACAAAAGGGCATGATTACTAACAATAAACGTTCATTTGTCCTATCCCAATGCACAAGTTTAACTAACAGTTTTAAATCCGTTCCACATTTAACCAATTGCCCGCATCAGTCAAACAATACGAAGAGCACATGGGTAATTTGATTCGTGTTGGTATTCATCTGTCCCAATAATGTTCTGTTAGACCGGTGTTGAACTCAGTGGAAATTGAGAAACAAATGATACCTTGAAAGTGATCCTAAGGTAGCTAAATCAAAGGTCATGTGATGGGCGTCCATGTCCAGTTATGACAAATGTTTTACCAAACATTGATTTGCACGCAGAATGACCAGCTTAAGGTTCAGCTGAAAAGTTTGTCACAGGTTCCCGAACAAGCGTGGATATTTTATCAGTGATGATTATTTTTAACAGGTAAAAACTAGTTGTACGGTACTTCAATGAATTCAAATGATGAGTTAGGCCCGCGGTCAGTTTGTGAATCTCTTTCTTAAACCTATCTCTAACGTTTATTTTAACCTTAGCCCGTGACTAGATTTCTTCCCTGGCTGAACATAGTTGGCCTACAAGATCGACAGTTCAGCTTAGCCGATCCAAGTAGCCGTGAGATCGAACTATGCGGAGTTACTGGTGGGTCAATATAAGAAGTAAAATGTGAATTTGATCGCATACTGACTCTATGGAATCAAATCCGAAATTGTCATTTAAAACCAACATTTACCATCCTCTATACACTAAAACAATCTTTTACTAAAACCGACGATGAAGGAGGTGTACAATGCCGGATATTGACTTAACGAGGTGGGTTCTTGACGGATAAATACCAGGGAGATGATCAGCGTTAATGTATACTCGCTTTCAGGAGCTAACTGGCATATTTTAAATATATATTTTTTGAAATGATAACAAAATCCTGTTGCGCAACCACCCTGTTTACCACGTGGTTCAGAAGTGCGGATAATCTTACTCGTAACCAATTTTGTTTCGTAATATTCACGCAGAATGACGTGAATTATTAGTCTGTTGCTTATAACTGTCAAGCTAATGCTATTAGTCTTGCCAATAATCACATGCTTGCATTTCGAAGAATTTACTCAAATGTTTGCTTCAAATTCTTTGCCAATGACCACTCACTGACCTGTGCGTGCTTTTCAAATGACTTATTGATTTCCGTTTTTCAATGCCATTTTTTGCTTGCTATAATTAATATCCGAAAATTGCCGAAACTTTTCCAGTCTGCGTTTATGCATTCAAAATGCTAGCATTGCTCGAGCCGCATTCGATGAAGAAGCATGCATTGTCTAATGCTTCTCTAGGCGTGGTCTATTTCAGTAATGGGTTATTCTGTTATAAATATTTCACAGTAACTCTAACCTGATGGGTACACTGTAGTTTCTTCTACAGTGTTGTTTTTGTATTCACTTCTTTATTACACTCTAGCCCACGGTGAATTCAGTGAGTCCAATTCCGCTGACTTTAACTGAACTTGTACAGTATTCATTGTAGATCTAATGGTATTTGTGTCTCAAGAACGCTTATCTGTTGCACGTTTTTTTGTCCGATGGAATTCTGAGTTTTCTTTGTCAGACATAAAAAAGTCAACAAAAGCACTCATTGGAACTGGTTACCTGAATATGTAGAGGTCATGGTGATCGTATTCTATAAAATAAGCAAAATGGTTCCTCAATGAAGTTGAAAATCGCCACTTGCATCGTGAATATTATAAGACTAACTCTCGTCTCGAAGCACGTGATGTGATGAATAACATCAATATGTGATTGCTCCTGCGGGGTAAAACAACCAATATTGTGAAACAATCCTCAGGTTGACATGAACACAGAGGGATATTTGAAACGAAAATAATTACTCGAACATCGTTGTACTGGATACTGACTAGTGCCTCGGATCGATCAGCAATGCAATGTGACTTTCTAAATAACTCGCTTGCAATTCTGATGAGATTTCTAGAGTTTAAGAGTAAACCGACACTGTCAAATTGACCATTTTTGGCTGGTAAACTGTGTCACGTCCTCCGCAAGTAACCAAAAATGTTGCAGATCGCCGATTGGATTATTTAGAAATTATATGGACTGGTCATAAATGAAGAGTTTTACAAAAGTATTTAACAGTGTTTTTCGAAGCCCATAGTAAAATGAAGTAAGGCAAACTGGAGAGGAAACTCATAAAAAGAGATTGTTTTATTTGGAAGCAGCTTGCAGTGTGGTTTTGAGCTACGGGTAATTGTGGGCCATATGCAAATCTAATTCGTAATCGCTTATCGCTGAAATTCAGACGAATTCTTTTGTACCACATCTTTAAAAATAAGTAATAAAGAAACTTTTTCATGACCATAATGAATGTGAAATTGCCCAACATCTGTTTTTGTGATAAATCAAGATTAGAAAACTTATTTCTCGAACAGTAATTATGTATGCTACCATTAGAATTAGGGATCAGGCAATCGGAAAATTTATCCAGCTTGAGAAAAGCGAGGTTTGTTGACAACCGAGCATGTTGTGTTTTGTGTACAAGACAACCCAAGCGGGTACCACTCGTGCACTTACCTCGTCAGCATCAAAGTCCATCAGGATGTCAATATACGGTTTGCTGATTCGTCAATAAATCACTGTGTTGAATTTGGCATCCAGAGTGATACTGGATTTCAGTTCGTTTGTCGGCATTTTGAGGAGTAGCAATTTCCTCACACTGTTTTCCGCATGCATACACACACACATATACACACACACTGGTACTAACCGGGCATGAGGTAGCAGTATGAAACCTCAGAAAATTGCCCTAGTCTTAAGAAGTTCATTAACAAATGTATAATAAAATAATTCACCATGTGATATCATCGCTCAGCTCACCATAAAAAAACCATGGAAGCACTGTGCAGCGGTTTCATCCTTGTTAGGAATCATCAGCAGTGCATATCCACCACGCCGGAACTGGCACGCGAACCAGGGACGAACGATTTTGAGTCGAACGCCTTAGGCAATACGCTACCGGGCAGGCTCCAAACGGTTTATTGAACTTCACCACATGATGTTGCACCTATCCGTCACTGATTTGCACGGTTACTGTCCGTTAGCTCACGACGATCGACCCCTACTGATAGATAACTTCTCTGCAGGTAGCCTAAGTACAACGAAGGCTTCGGATCTGACCTACAGAGCTTGATTCATTGTTTTCCCTTGAATAAAAATTGACAAATTGTTTTGAGCCACAAGATGATCCGAACAATGTCCAACATGCGGCGTGAACTGATCATTTGAATGATTATCACAAGTAGCAATCTTTTAAATAGTATTAATTTGAACTCAGCTAAACATTTACTTATACTAAGTTGCAACAAGCATGATCAAACGAAGTGAACGCTACTTTTTCACCCGTATACAAAAATTCTGAACACCCGCCTTCTTAATCGGTTTGTGTATACTAGTTACTCATCAACAAAATGAATCTATTGCGAAAATGAAATCCATGAAAATTCTATTATTCGGATCAAATCAGCATTCGTTTTTTCCCTCTATTGGATATTTGTTATCTTGCGGAGATCAAGAAACAACTGGATTATTGCACGTATTCATATATTTGCAACATCGCATAGCTTTAGCTAACATAATATGCTTCCGGTGTACGGACAACAATAAATGTCAGCTAAGTTTGGAAATTCTGTATAAAATTCTAATGATTCATCGTCTGAACTGGGGCACGAGTCTAGGATGAACAGTTTTCAGTTGGATATTTTAGCCATTAGGCTTATCGGCGAGGTTCACAACAGTTTATTATGATATCATCACCCAATTTGATGTGTTGCTGAAGTACAATAAACTAGCTTTCTTGATGGCATACAGTCACACTGAAATTTAAGAGCTCAGTCTTAGTAACTACAAAATCGATAGTATTCTTATACTTTCCAGTCATACTTTATTCCTCATCAATACCGAATGGACGATTAAAAACTATGGAACCACTTTGTAATTGGCTTATCAGTTTTATAGATCATTATCAGCGCATATATTTGGCGCTAGAACTTGAACTATTCTGGGACGAGAATCCGAACAATTAAGCTATTCTGGCTATCAGCAAAAGTTCACGGAACTTTATAGTCGTATAATAACGTGTCTCTGAACAAGAACGACTTTGGCGTTGGTAAATCACTTGCTATATGAGGGAACGCTTAGCTCAACAAAGCGGCGATATCACAAACAGCACTTGTTAACCCAGTTACTCTAGTGGCCTTGACGTTTGACTCAAGCCGGGTTCGTCTCCCTGTTTGGGAGAGACGGATACGCGAAGGTAACAATTATATGCACATATTACTCTCTTAAACAATGCTTTTAAATTGAATATTACTGCCTCAGGACGAATTAGTTTGCAGCTTCCCTACATTTTCTACAGGATGAATTTGCCAAGAAACCAATCTCAGTATGATTGCTTGAATTCTCTCCAATGAAATAGTCATTGTCATGTGGTTACATTGAACGTGCACAATAAAAGGAATAGGAGACACCAGCGTTCTTTTAAGAACACTTGGAATCATCAGTTCAAGTGATGTGGTACTGACCGACACTCACCTAGTAATTCAAAAGAAATGGGATAAATTCAAATGAACCTTCTCACACAGACAAACCAGGGAATAAAACGGTTAAACAAAAATTACCTAAAAGGCAAATTCCTGCAAAAGAATTAAGCATTGATGGAGAATTCTTCGGTAATTCTAAGTGAGCAATACCATTTGTTGTTTTTTTCAGTAATTATATAAATAACATTAGTACTAACGAAAACAGTGAGAATCAACGCAAATAGGTAAATTAGCTACGTAAGAGAAAATCATCCAGTTTTGATTAGATTGTTTATCCGGAACAGTTTTTTGCCAGGATTGAAAGTGCCCAGTATGATGAAACACGCACTTATACGTCGTCCATATGTTCCTCTCGCTCTGGAAGACTGCATAGTGACTATCGGGAATAAGTATTTCCAGAAGAATAACACATGCCGATGCTACTTCTGCCGTAATTTTTCATAATGTCAAAAGCATTTCGATTCCTTTTTTTCTCTCTCTCTTCTGCAGCTGAGCAGAGTAAATTGTGGTTTATTTTATTTGTTGAATCAAAGTGTCATGAAAGTTCGGTAAAATTAATCAGCATTACGGTAAAAGCGAATCATTGTCACTCCTAAACTTGAACAATCGTTATCACACCACTGATTGCGTTCAGCTGTTTTTATATCTTCGCACAGATGTTGATGGGGAATTTTGAGTAAATCAGTGGCATTACTTCCAGCACTAAATTTGCTGGATGCTGTGGAATTACAAAAAGAGTCATAGATTGTCACGTATGTGGAAAGTGAGTAAAAAGGACACTAGAAATTATATTCGTTGACCGAGAACAGAGTTCCAAGCTTACCCTGTTAAAGACAGACTGGCGACACCTTCGAATTCGGATGTCTGGCTGCCTTAGCCTACGTGATTCGCAGCATCATCAACATGACTGCATTCGCTTGGCAAACACTATGCAGTCCAATAAGTGACGGAAAGTCTACCGGATAGATACTTTGAACCGTTTGCTGTCAAGCTTTGTCAAACATATACGGAGAATTTGATGGACAGGCATCTCTCACTGCTTGATACATGAAAAGAATTTAAGCTATATAGGGTAGCAGTGGGCTGCATAACTTGGCTTATCAAAGATGAATTTAGCCAAACACCATCAAGGAGTGGCATATACTGTTCTCGATAATGACTTGATTCTTAAGGATCTGTTCGTTCATAACGATCACAGTAAGATGGTAGCATGATGATAGCAGCCTTTTTCTACAATCGTTGTCAGCAGCCGTTGTCCTGGAGTGCAAACGACCTGAACTGAAGACAGTCTTTGTCTGCTTCCTCGGAGCGAATATATGTTTAGCCCAGCAAATAAATCTTCCACTAGGATTTGTTTAATTCACCATTGGAAAAAACTTACTATGTCATGAAACATTTACCCTGAGATTTTACCTGTTGCGGTGAAACTGGTTTTCAACGAATCGCCAACTTTCTTTCCTAATTTTCATGTGAATCTTTGAACAAATCAGAGAACAAAGTGGATACTAGACGATTTCAATTTGCCTCGCTGATGAAATCAGTCGAGCTCTTGTGTTATCGTTGTTGCGATTTGGATTATCAGTAAACCTGTCTCAACATTACTCACTCAAGGGATAAGTACTGTAGGAAAAGGCAATTTCGAAAAGATGATTAGATTGATCAAAGAATGGTTTTCAAAACCCGATTTCCGGCACTGTTCGAACAACCTTGGTTTGCTCATGATCTCCTCATAAGTAGTTTCTGATAATCGAATGCCACGACTGGTTGGATTGAACGAAACTAAGGTGAAAGGATGATATTTCAACTAAATCACTTCAGGAAAAAAACAACCGACAAGTCTGACGTGATTGTCTTGGTCGTTATTTAATGTGGTCAAATCGAGTGACTTCAAGTAAAGTCAGTTCCAACAATTGTTTAATGCGTGTGAAAGTAATTCGTAATTAGCCGTCACATAAACACTTCACCGAGAAGTCAAAAGTTTACAGCCCATGGTTTACAGATGAGTCATCTTTTGCAGGAAAAATATTCGAAGCAATAAAACAACTTTTATTGTGAGCGCGCACAGGCTCGCTGAGTTAGCTGGCACGAATAGTGGGAATGCATTTGGTCAAGTCGTGAAGAAGTAGATTTTGGGTGTGCGATGGGATTTTTTCGGGACTGTTTATCGCAACCGCGGACGTGTTAAAGTTCAGCATATTGTATAAGCTATACTGGGAAAATATTACTGCACTGGATAGATTATGGCGATTGCTTGACAACGGTTTTATGCTCTTCAACAGGAGATCTCGAACAAACAGGGAACCATATTGACCGGGTCGATATGTGGGTTATAATACGATTTTTGCCAATATGCTCTTGGGCAGTCAGTAGTCGCAGTCACTTGACGGCATTCTCAAATAACGTTTTACCCTGTTCTGCCTGGTTGACGAAAGTCGAAAACACAACGGCTAACTAGTTCGACCAATGCAAGTTATTTTTACCGTACTTATCAACGGGTCAATTAGCGTACTCGATTTCTTAGAGTTCGATTACATCAAGTTCTAAACATGCAGTCGGAAGCAGGCGGTTCTGATTTCACGATTTACATTCGACCTTCCGATTAGTTGCTTCAACATACTGTTTCCACTCAAGTTCACTGTGAAAAGGAGAAATTCTTCATCGTTGCTTACTCGTTGCTTCGTGAAAACAAGACGAATTAACGCTTTCGCCCTCAGACAGTACACATTTTGTCAACATCTCCACTGGTTCGTTATGTAATCACATAATAGGCCAGACTGTTTGAATACACTTGTCTCATAGTAGTCAAACTCTGCTTACCGGCACTAGTTTGGATTCCGCATGACAAGTTCATATGGCTTGTTTTCGATTAAAGCATTAACGTTTACTTCTAGGATAAAATTTATAGGTTATGGGAACAGAATTCCCAGAAACGTGACGCAACACAAACTCGTCTTGTGCAGTTCACGACGCTGAAACACCGGCGTCGAATAAGTTTGACTCATCACCCAAGAAGTATAATGGAACATCGAAGTAATCTGCAATAGGTATATAAAATGTACTGCAAATGTTCGTAAAAGTGACACAATCATCACTACTACCAATAGTACTAACACTACGTACTTTGTTTTAACCGATAGATCACGATCCTGTGGACGATTGGGTTGGTTATTATCGTCGTAGGTTCAGGGAAATGGCGGTTAGCCATTAACAATAGAACATTAAGGTTTGGTCCCTGTCTGCTTACGAGTTTTATGAGATTACTCTGCGAGCACCGAAAATGTGCGAACACAAATTCAGTTTACACAAAGCCACTTGGTTCTGATTCGGGACTCTCTGAAATGTCGATGGATCTTGAATAGCAATGAAATATCCAGGACCCTTGCACAGGTTAACTTCAGGTGTTCTCGGTTTACGGAATGAAATGATCGCTTCAGTCATCGCTGATTTGCAACATTCGCATGGAAACAAAGCAAGTGGGCCAATCATTTCTTGAAAGTATATCCAACTATCCCTTAAAATTCTGCAGTAGCAATGGCCTATCCGTTGAAATTACTTATTTAAACTTTACGACTACCAGACAACGGCTGCTTTGTCCCACCCGGAACTGAAGATGATGTGGAATCCCAGTAGTTGTGAAACATTGGTGGCGCATTTTATACAGAAACCACATAAATGAAACCGAACGTTCTTTGGACTGCAAAGCCGTTCGGATCAGATGCAAAAGTGGAGAAAGATTGCACTTGGTTGACAGAAATTATAATCACTCTGCACAATTTCTCACTAGGTCATTTTTACGAGTTAACAACAAATGCGACTCTCACTAGTAAGGTGGTAATGTGGAAAACTTAATACCAACTTCAGCCACCTTTTTGGCTATTTTTTTGGAATAACAACCAAAAAGGAAGGCAACGTGAGATGCGTGAAACCGGAAAAATAGAGAATACATTTATGAAGTTCATAATAAGCAATGATTCGTGAACAAAGATATTGCGTTTATTTTTGAAACTGAATTGCTTTACCTGAACGATAGGATGTTTTTCATTCCAAAGTGATCAGTGAAATCAGTGAGTCATTTGAACATGTTATCTACCTTGTGTAGGCTTAAATCATGGTAGAAACCGTTGATTGAGACTAGCAACTGTTCTACATTTGACATCATTTTGCGGCTATTATTTAGCAATTTGCAGGGGGCGTCGGCCATTGTTACGAGCTGGACCGAGGGGATAGTATGTACGCGAACCTGTGAAATGTCTGCACGGATGAGCATGATCGTGTGATTATCAGCGAGGGAATCGATCCAATTCTATCGCACTCGCACACGCACACATACACCCCTTGGCGATCAGAGATCCATACAGTAAGCGCAAATGTGAATGTGTGCATGCGGTGCGTTTGTACACACTGAGACACACGCGCATAAGCGCCCAGCCTAGTTTGGGCCTTGATTCTGCCTGGTTATTCCACTGCCCTAGACAGACTTCTTTCAGTTCTATACAGTTCAGTACGGCGTTCGCAAAACGAATGTTTTACTGTCATTCATTCAGGAATTCAGATTGCTTTGTTGTTAGATGGAAATAGCTTCCAACTCTGTTTTTGATGTTTTGCTTCAGAAGGACAAATTATCCGATTCAGCATCAAATCCAACAGATGCACTTTGCATTGACACCTAAATGAGTTCAGTTTTTCAGCTTTATATATGTACATAAATATATATATATATCCGATTAACGGGCATCAAGAGCTTTTTTAAACACACCCACATAACAACTGACCAACCCGCCCCGAGGGTTTGTTCGTGGCAGTTTACACCTGAAAGATCTTTTACGATTATGAATGTCTCACTTAGATCGCCACGTATGTGTCAGCGTCCGAGAGAGGAAAAGGCCAAGGTCGCGAGGACATCATCCCATAACCGAGTCGAATTAGATCTACGGATATATATGTAGAGAGAGGGGAATTGTAAGTAGTATCTGGATGAGTGAACAAAATTTGCCTAGGGAGCACACAACCGGTTTCAATGTTGCTATCGCCCGTCAGATACGCGTACCCGGTACTATATTGTCCAAACATCCTTATACCTGTACACTTCGAAACGGTATGTCGCTGCAAATTCGATTCTGGTGAGTACCGGGTACGCGCATCTGATGAGCGACAGTAACCTTGAAATCCGTCGTGTGCTCCCTGGGCAAATTTGTTCACTCATTCAGACACTACTTGCAATTTCTATATATACATTTGTATATTCTGGAGGCATTCTCTCCTCGTTCCTAAGGTTAGCTCAGCTCAACTGACAAAGAATTATCAACAAATCACAGTAATGGATGTTCTGTGGACTCTTTGACGAAGAGCTTCCATGCACACTCCTGACACTACAATTTAGATTTTGATGTGACATATATATATATATATATATATATATATTCATTACCAAATTGTGTACCTAGGGAGAAAAGGTCCTAGAATTGCAGTGACCACTTGAATTACACCGGAATCAAAAGGAACAGAATAAAATATTTCACTGATTACCGTAGCAAACCCAATTATATTGGTGAAGTAGTTCTGTACGAAGAACAATAATTGCTGAATGAAATCGAGGTTTTGTACCAAGAGCGACCTGTAAACACTTTTTTGTAACATTAATTTCATAGGCGAATCAAAGGCGGAAAATTTATCAACTCTCCCAAATAACAATAAGATTGAATTAAGTAACGAGTTCTTTTCACTGAGCTTCGAAACCGGTGGTCATAGCTGATACGGAGAATAGCCCGGTTTTCAGACAAGAGCGATAGCTTTGATAACGAAACTCAGATAGCTTACAGGTGATCCGAGACTAATGAAATATGCTGATGGCAAGAAAAGGATAATGTCAGTTTCCGCTACTACTGGTCTGGACGAAGTTGGACTGAAAGAAGTGCGGGGCTTGTCTTCGTATAGCAGTCAGTAGTAAATGATTAGTCTTGTCTCGACTCAAACTTAACTATAACAAGGGCGTCATTTACATTGTTTTTTCCTTTGATATACGATGAAATTGGTCAGATTACTTCTGACTTCTGTGAACTCCTTACTTTTCGGGCTAGCCGATGTTTGCGATGCATGTGTATCAAACCTATTCCTTGTCTGTCTAAAGGAGGTCTGGTAAACAGGATAGCCTTAAGCCCTTCTAAGCTTAGATTCTCTTGATAATCTTCTACAACGATTGAGTGGGCATCGTCATGATAACAGTCCTAACGTCTCGGTTTCGAATCTGTTCGCCACCGGCCAACGTCCCCTTTAGCAGCTCTTTGTTGGCTGCAACCACTTTCCTGAAAATAGCGCACACTGTATTCTCATTAACAAAGGAAGTGTAAGATAAAGGATAAAAAGATGTAATTTGTATACACTATTTCTTCACATTGGGAGTCTGGTAGATCGTTGCCCATATTTACTGAGGTGAAAACTCTAAATAGGCCAATGCCTACTCGTAATTTGAGTTGTATGCCTTCACACAATCGGTAACGCGATAAAACACATATATAGTCTCGTTTTTCACCCAAATGCCAAGTGCAAAATCCTTCGTCAATTTAAGGGTCAGAGGTTCGAATTCTACAAACGCCGATCATCTTGACGGTAGGCGGCAGTTCGCTGTCGACAGGATTCTGAACGCGCCGAATTCAGTGGAACCTCCAAGTTTTAGCATTATTGTTGTCGGTCTTTTTCAATGCATTGGATTCCATGAGCAAAACATCTTGGGAAATAGCAGATTGCGCGTTGCTATATTGGTTTTAGTTGTGTGAGTACTGGTGCTGACGGATAGGTTTAATCGGCCTTACCTTTCGTTTTTAGTTATATTGCGACGTGTGTGAACCCCGTCGAACAGCAGTATTCAGGCCACGTGTGACAAGTTTGGCACCCACGAAACAATAGCACTCGTATTTCTTTATACTGCACCCACAACTCGGTGTACCTCTTACATTGGGACCAAAAATTGCCTCCACAACACAAACAGGGCATGCTGTTCCACGTGACCGTAAAATTCACACCAATTCACTAGGTCACTAACAGAGACCTCACTGACCAATGTGTCCCATAGTGCGTACTAAGTTTGCAATATGCACACAGCGCAGAGCTCTTCGCTGGGGTTGACACAAGGGACAGCCGAAAATGGGCAACCCAAAAGAAAGCCACCGTAAGCCGAAGTCCATGGGCAACCAAATCTAATATGAAAGTTCACAACATTCTGATTACGCTGAATTTCCACTGCACTTCTCAAAATCGACTTCGGACATTTTTCATATCGACATATATCTGAATCCTTAACTCTCTCTTGGAGTTTATGCGGTCACGTGTTCGACCTCCACCCAGGATCGGTCACTTTCCAAATGGCCCATATTTCAGTGGCAGTGTCACACCTGACGGAACGCATGATGAATATAAACGAAGTAAAATGGTTTTTAACGTTTTTATTTTTACCACTATAAAGTCACTGTTGGTCCCACTTTACAAGATGTGGTATAAGATTTACGATGAAATTCTCATGCCAAGGAGAACAGCGCAATCTCTTTTTCTTAACTAGCCACTCAAGAACATAATATTTATTCATTTCCAAATGATGTACACAAACCACTATCAATCCCTTCCTGTTTATTGTAACTCCACTGGAATCGAGCAATTTAGATGTATGAAATGTAGTACTTTGACAGTTCACTGCATTAATACTTTGATAATATACACGAAGTGATTTTGTTCTGTCTATATTGAGGGGCATTGTTTACGAATGAAGCACGAGATGCAGTGACGTTTGTTACAATCAATTCGGAAGTCATTTCCAGGCACGCTTTGTCCCGTGATAGATTTCAGCTGTGGAGAGAGAAATCTATCAGGTAACAAAGTTTCCTGCACGGTATTTCACAGTGAGTTTGTTTCAGACAATGAAACTGTCCATCACTTAAAGATCAATCAATTTGTCAGTGAAGACCTCTGGCCTGCAAACGCAGTGACTTAACAGACAACCTTACCAGGTGGTGTTGATTTCCCCAAACCGTAGACAGCCTGACCGGTTGGCCTAACGGCCGGGAAGTTGGACGTAATTCCCGCGACTAGCAGTTTAAAAATATGCCGAATTAGAAATCCTGTGTATGATAAAGCCACTGGCAAAGCTGCTCTTAAAAATCCAATCTCCGACACCTCCCACCCTCCAATAACATTTGGGTCAGTGGGCTCCATTGTGATCCTCGGTACGATGAATATACTTGGGAACGAAGGTGCAACGAGTATGCCTCAGAAAGAAAACTACTGATTCCTCAATCCAAATGATCGATTTTCTTTGTCTTGTTCACCGGTGCACTTCATCGTTTATTCCTAAAGCGAATTTTGGTGGCGTTCAGTCACTGGTCAAATTGAAATGGCCCTCAATGGCCGAAATGAAAATCAATATGAAAGTAAGGTGGAAAGCTATGAAGTGGGATAATTTATAGACCTCGATGGATGAATGGGACCGATTACATTTCAAACCTGTAAAGAAACGTCTGAAATTGGTCAGTGCTTATCTAGTGAATGTTGTTTACAATTAGCCGTAAGTTTAGGCATACCTCATGCCTTCATTTTACGGTAGATAGAATGTGACACACTAGAATAAAATTGCTCTTAATGGAACCAAAATATTCCAAATTGACGTTAGAGAGCTACGGAATCAGAGCTCATTTAAAAGGTTCATTTCATTCCCCGAAATATCCCAATCAATATATTCTTGCTAAAGTGTCATTGTCTTCTTTTTGAGGATACAAACGACAGAGTAGGCATGAGCTTGCCTGATATAAGCAAGCGACAAAACGTGGACTTCTTTCGAAGTGGAAGACTAATCTGTTGTCAGCAGAAAACGTGAATGTCTGTAGTTTGCCGATTGATCTGGATTTCTCATTTCTAATAGAAGTCCAAGCTTCCATCAGTCTTTATAATGTCACATTTCAAAGGGAAAATAATGTTTTTCCCTGTGTGGCCTCGTATCCGTCCATCGAGGTTCAACAATTGTCCAATCAAACTATCTTAAAGCAAAAGAAATGTCCCTGATCCTAGGTCTAGACAGGACACCAAATTCGAGTAGGACAAAAAACGAATCGTGTGTTCGGGTACCGAATTGATCTGAACGGTATGGGTAGTGAAAATCAAAACAAGGGACTCGTGATCAGCCACGGGCTCGAACAAAAATTACCGTGTGGCGGTTGAAATGACTGGCAGTTTACAACTTGTTTTAGACTACCTATTCGAGCTTTACAACACATGGTTGCCGAGGATTTTAGTTACACAAATCTCTCAGTGAAATATTCCAAAAGCTGATACTAATACAACTGCTATTAGTAGTAATAGTAATTTCACTCCCACATTAACTGTTGATGAACTATCCATCGGCAGACTAATATGGAATGGATACAACTATTTTACTTTAAAACCCTCCATTTCCAATTTTAGAAAAAACAGTGGAAGTAATGGAGGAAGATTTACAAACCACCAAGTCATACCTTGATTCTCTGACTGTAGCATTTCGTGATAAACCGCATTCCCACAAAAAAGACGGTAGGTTTTTTCAAGCGTGCCATAATCTTCTGTTTTCCTTATTTTGGTGAATGCGTAGAGAAATTTCAGTATGCAATCTCCTATCAGATTCTGAAGCCACGTTTGACTGCATTCTCTCGATCGACCAAACGGAGAACACTCGAAGCAGATATAAAATGAAAATACGGCCTGAGCAGAACTATGCAGTCACGTGTCGGGTAAACCAAATGCAACCAAATAAATGCCTCAAAGTCAAAATCTAATATCAAAGCAATTGTAGGAAAAATGACATCTGACGATGACACACACCTTTGCTAATGTTCCTGTGGATTTGGCGCACTCGATTTGATTGGTATTTAAAATAACTAAAGAATTGTTTTATCACCTCTCTCCCTCAACCCCTAAGTTTTTGCAATCATCCATAACTCGTTAAGATCTGATGAAATATTAAAGGCAAAATGAAAAAAAACAAATAGGGAACGAGGAAGAGACAAATGTAATTTGTAACGTCGATTGCATTGACTGTAAAAAATGCCACACCTGCTGAACTATTGGAAGAAAGGATATTCTAATGCAGGACCATAGGCCAGTCAAAAAAATTAATGATCATTCTCCCGGGTCGATTCACGGCGATCAAGATGGCCTTGCACTCATTCCAGAAGAATTGAAAGTTCCGAGTCAAGCAGCTGAAACAGTTTAAAGGGGTTGCCAGAAAACCGTTATTGTTCAAAGGATCCAGGCATCAGACTGGCTGAACTAGATCACGTGGACTGTGCAACCGGAAGCAAACGAATCAACTGACTGAGTAAATTGAACGATAAAGAGTTGAACTTAGTCATGCAACATTATAATTCCGAATTCGAAATGTTCAGGCCGGCGGATTCATGGATAGGAATTAGGGAATGGTGATAAATTTAAAGATTGGGAAAAATGGTGCACAATACAGTGAGTTGTTCGCCTCGGACGAGACACCAGAAAAAAAGCGCAGATTTGTGAAACCCACGTGCAAGGGGGTTCAGGTTTTTAATCTTTGAAGTTGCATACCTGTCTAGGAGTCTAATAATCTCATAAGCACGGAAGTCCCGGACAATACTACTTATTGATTGATGGTAGAATGAAGTCATCATGAGAATACAAATCAACATTGGAACATCTCCAGGGATTTCGTATTTTATCCCTTGTCTCTTTAAACTACCAGCTTGCATCATAGGTGATTTTTTCTTGCCTCGGATCTTACAACATATCTAATTTGGTTCATAATATTTTCACTCTCCCATAAAACTATTCAGTGTAGCCTGCAAACTGCTTTATTTTTTGAATTTCAACAAGAGAGTGGTTTAAATGCGATACAACACAATCGACATCACGATTGTTGTCCTCACATTGAATAGATGAATGGGTTTAGTTTATCACAATGAAAAAAGCTCCAAAGATCCAGCTATGATTGCATGCAGTTTATGAATATCTCAATTGAATGATTCAAGGAGTATGTCAAAAACTGTTAGGTCCTCAGCTGTTTTTGTCAATGTTCCAATTTCCGTAAAACAGTTTGTTATTAACATGATAACACTCAGAATAAAAAAATCATCTGCGGCTCGTCATTAGATAACTTCAATTATCACACAGATTAGTAACATGACTCAAAGTGCACCAAGACTGGGCCCGAAATTAATTCAGTTCGAAGTCAATCGAAACCCAAAACAAATCGTAGTAATGTGGAGACATCGTGGCGTGACCAAACAAATCAGTACGAAGTTAGTTCGACGCATAGTCTGACTAAGCAGGTGACCAGACGACAGCTTATCGGAGTTCAAAATAGCCAGTATTAAAAAAGATAGCACGAAAAACAGAAATGATAACTTTGAACTGAGCGTGTACAACTGACTACATGGACGTCTTACGTAAATCTCACGTGCTTGACCTTGTTCTCGGTCGATCACAAGAGTATTTCACAGTATATAATTGATCCAGATATCGTTTATTTAAATATTAGTCATTTAGTTGTCAGCAGCAAAAAGTACAAGACTCAATTTAAAAGAATGAATAACGAAAGAACATGTAGAGTCTTTTGTATTTTTCCTGTTACAAACTTTACGCTTTGAGCCAAAATAGAACTGGTGTTTCACCTTACCTCTAATGCATCGTGAAATAAAAAGAATCAGTAACTTTTGTACCACGAGCAGAGACGCCTTCTGTGTAGTGCTTCGTCGTATCTATCATGGGGAATAACAACCCATTTAAAGACTGTCTGTCTGTATGTTGGGTTCCATTTCATCAAACCAGCTGCATCAATTTCCTCAAAATGATGAAACCTATTACAAGAAGGTTCTGTAAACATTGCTTATGTATTCCATGAGAACACCACGATTAGGCAATTTTGGCGCATCATCAGAGTCTGTGTAAGAGTTTCAAAATCCGCGCTATTGGAATTTTGAACAGCTTTCGTCGCCTACAGTGTTTTAACCATGTCCTTCGATGCACTTGAAAGGGAGTTAACTAGCAGGAGCCTAATGCTTCCGCCTGGCACAGACTGCAAAGGTCCACGGCGTGGCCAGCTGAAGACACTGGTTAGTACTAGCAGAGCGTACAAAAAGCGCTTAGGATTTCAGTTGTGCAGATTTCAACGCAGGTCACCACCTATGAATGGCTGAAAGCATAGACACTCTCACACATTAGCTAGTCGCTAAGGAAGGAAGTATGGTAATAACTTGCTGCCCACTTTCGAGCTGTTTCACCGCAGTAGAAATATAGGACCTAATTGCCCCGACAACTAGTTGTTATCGAAGCACTTGTAGTTAATGACTGCTGAGGTTGACCGAATTCAATTTAAAGCTCCGATGCGTACAGCGGACTTTTGTCGTCTTCTGGAACAATGGTAATTACACTTGTTATATTGCACAGAATTTACAGAAACCCTTAGAGAATCAAACGAAGTGAACACAGATGGGACTCACCACATGGGCAACAATTTAGGGGCTCTATCTGACATTTTGGACTATTTTTCCATAGTCTTTTAATTTAACTGCATTTAGTAGCTGAGTGCCTTGAAAACTGGCGAGATAAACTTTGGTCGAGAATTTAAAAAAACTGTCGGATTGCTCAAACACCGAAAAATGAAAATGATCGAGTATTGATCCATCAACGTCAGTAACTGGATTTTCTCTTGGATGCAAGCTTTAGGAAATAAGGGGTCCATTTCGTCACCAAGCGATATTTTGTATAGTCAGTCAATAGGAATTCAGTGGACATCCAAGCAGTCCCAACAATAATGCCCCCATTCAAGTGTCCCATTTTCGCAAGTCATGTTAAATGTGCTCTCACCCAATTATTGCACTTCTTGCTACACCATTTGTCAGATGCGGATGCGTCTAATTACTTCAGTCGGTCAGATGGTTGGCACTCGTCCAGATTTTGGACTGCCGCTCAACCAACCTCTAATGCGTAAATGGTATCGGTAGAATTTCGGATGAAGAATGGTTTTAATCTGCAACAACACTGTCGTTGTTCAGAAATGAATTCAGGAAAACGAACATCCCATGGGCTAATGGAATATGAAAGGTGGCATTGTAGAAACATCTCCTTTCTTAATAACCGAAGTTGGGTCAATAGAGTTCGGGAGATGGGTTCAAGAGTTCGAGCACGACGATAATTATCCGAAGGAGTGATTATCGAAAGAAAATCTCTAGAAGGGAAGACGAAGAAGAAGAACTGGCCAAATGAAATCTCTTTTGTCATGTGCTGGACAACCGGATTGCATTGGAATGTTTGAAAAGGATAATGTTGCACGGGCGAAATATTCCAAATGTACTGAGTTTGTAAAATCTTCTGATGAAAGCGTAGGACTAGGTGTTGATATTAATCTTCAATCAGCCGAGAGACACCAGTACTACAAAATGTCAAGGTAGTCTTGTCTACCAGCAGCATGAATACGACCTACTAACCCAAATACCACTGAGTTTTCACCGAATACGTGTTTTGCTTTTTTTGCTACAAAACTCATACTTATCATGAGTGAATGTGATCACAGTTTTCAATGGAATCACTTACTTTAAAGAGTGGCATTTATTTTAGCGTCATGTTAACAATAGATTAAATGACGAAATAAGAAGAATAAATCTGATTTGATAACCGTGAGAATAAGATAGGCTGCTTGTGCGTTAGCTCGACTGCTCGTGCTTACCCTCCCGGGCGTTTCATATTTTCTAGACGAAATTCCTACCGCAATGCATCCCATTGAGATCAAGGAAGGGCAAACAGGCTTTGAAATTGGGGATGATACCAGCCAATGAAAGAAACAGACGTAACGATCGGCCAGTTTTCACGAATAGCTACCGGAGCTTCGGTGTGTACTGTGTTTCGAAGGGACCCCCTTTTCTTGCTATATTGCTTCTGTTATTCGTGTTTTCTGTGATCGACTTACCTTGCGGAACTAGAACTTCTATTCTTGTACTTAAGCTCGTTTGCATTGTTTCTGTTGTTGAGCTTAGTTATCCCTTAAACTTCACACTGCAAAAACTTTGAACAAATGAATTCCAAGCCTGTTGTCTG
This sequence comes from Fasciolopsis buskii, assembly GCA_008360955.1. Lineage (NCBI taxonomy): Eukaryota > Metazoa > Platyhelminthes > Trematoda > Plagiorchiida > Fasciolidae > Fasciolopsis > Fasciolopsis buskii. Next base: position 57,098 of record LUCM01003729.1, read on the forward strand.
TTTGAAACGAATAGAAATTCACTGACTAGAATGACGTGACTAAACTCAGCTATACAGAAGAAAATACAGTGGTTTGGAATTTCGCTTGGTAGAATTGATCCAACTGTGAGAAATCTTCAACCTCAGCGGGAACGGAACAACACATGGGCAAAACCCACGGATTTGTACAGCATGTGCTCTACTAGCTGAATTATGGGGCCACAGCGAACGGCGATCCGATATCTCACTTAGTATATAATGGTTACCAGCCCAGTACATGCAAGTTGGATGAGGTTTGCGGTTCATAAGGGTTTAGTACCGCACCATGAGAAACAAATAGTTTCATCTACGCCACGCCTAGTTCCTTTTATTTCAAGCCGGGTAAGTTCCAAAGAGATCCATGTTATTCAGCAGGTAATCGCTGAAACCAAACGTCGAAGTAGTGAAACAAGGCTAAGGATTTCTCATATATAGTTGGGAATCAACACCGGATATCGACGTACGAAACGAAACCAGTGGATTGTCAACCTATTGAAAAAATTACCTTAGCTACTGGTTGTATTCTTGACATCGGGTGACTCAGTGCAGTGAATGAAACACCAACAATCGTCTCATTCTTTCTTAGTTTTTTGCATGAACCTCAAGCACTGGCCTCTGTAAAATACTTTTTACTTGCAGAATCCCATCACGGGATATATCATGCCCTTGTGGGAGGAACGATTATTGAGCTTAAATATTCGTCTGAAATCGAAAGTAAGTTTCCCAGGTATTCATGAGTTGTTAAATAAATAATTCAAACGATTTACAAATTCAATATACTTATTCAATAAAAGAAACTTTAGAAAACCTCGAAATAAATGTTTACAATATATCGACTGATAAATCGCCTTAAGTTATGAAATCGTTCCAGGAAGGTGAATGGAAAAAAACAGAACACTGTAGTGCAGCAAAGGGTCATACATTTTTATTCCTTACAGAGTTATTTCATATGGGGAGCAAATTTTATCAAAGTTAACAGTTTTTGCACAAATCAACCTCAATCTTTTTGGTTCCTTCAGTAATAAAGCGACGATATACATCAATTTCGGGAATGGAGTCGCCGTCAATAGGAGGCTGCCGAGTGGACAGCTTGGCTCGCCATGGGAGGACTCGAATCAGGCGGCTGTCTGACTGAAACGGGACTAGTGATCTCTGGCTCGCAAACGATATATATATATATATATATATACGTATATGTATATAATTTCATCTAAGTTATATTTTGGTTTCATTCAGCAGACTAAGAGTAATGTTGCTAATTGTTGTTGACTGCTCTATTGTTTAGCCGAGAAGGCCGATGATCTGACCGCCTCCTAATTGTGAACCTGTCAGCCAGGTTGTTAAAGGCCTGGAACAACGTTTTTCTCACATCGCCTGAACTTCATAGTAGGGTAGGGATTAAAGAATGTTCTTTGCCGACTTCAGCGGTCATTTGGGTGTACACATATGAAAAAAAACATTCGTTAAGTAAACAGTTTTCCCTCAAACATCATGGTTTCATGGAGGTTTAGTGAAGTTCGTCAATACACTACAAGTCTCAACCATTGCTCACTGAGGTTCATCGGGCACCATACCGTTTCTAACTCATCGGCCGTTTAATGCGTGCTGCACGACACATATGCAGACAGGGGGGAAAAGGTTTCAGATACCTGATTTACTGGTTTACACAGTTAACCAACTATGCAATGTTTCTCTACCGCAGCTGAAGTGAATAAAATTGTCAAAGAAGTTACTGAAAGTAATCAAGGGTTGTTCAGTAATTCCGTGTTTCACTAATCTGGACTCTGCTTTGAACCGTCGCATGATATTCATACACACATATATTTGGATCTCTTATTCGTCCATCGGCAATGCTGTTAATATCTGCACCAAATGAAATGTTACAGTGGCATTTCCTCCTATTTCTTTCAATGTGATTTTCAGAGAACTTTTACAATGCAATGACGGCAATGACAGATGTAATAAAAATGATGCAACTGAAGATAAAGCATCTGAGAAAAATAATGTGAAATTGTTGAATTAATAAATCTCATAGGTTCCGTAATTTTCACTTCGTTGGCTTACTTGTTTGAGTGGGCGGGTGCGCGCGATTCGGAGTGAATAAATTAAGACCCACGGGCGTTTCTTTTTTCTAATGAAATTCTAACCGTAAAACTGTTTGGAAGGTGCAGATTGCGTAGCATCCAGGAAAACTCAGTTGTGATTGGTTTTTCAACTTAATCCATCTATATTTTTTGAGTGCATGTTTGCGCTTCCTCGCTCGCCCTTCTTCAGCAAACACTCGAAAATTTACGTCGTTCTCGTCCCCAGGGCCGAATCTGTAAAATATTTGAGTGTTATAGTTTGCATCATCACGACGGTACTTTTATATCATCGGCTATATCAAACGAATACGTCATCTGTCTTCTCAAATCTGCAGACTGGGAAAGATTGGTGCAAAGCAATGTGTCTTACCCTGTTGTTCACCTGAAATTTTTCCGGACCTATTCAAAAGACATTTTCATTTGTTTTATTGAGGTCTGTCTGTCATTAGTCGTGTTTCCTCTATTCCTGATGATTCACTTTTTGACTTCCATACCAAAGCCTACGAAAAGTGTTCCACAAAAATTCCTGCAGACTCTACACATTCTTTATATATTGATCTGTCATTCTGCTACTCATATTCATTTAGTCGTCCAAAGTACAGACAAATTCCCCCCCCCCCGTCGCATTAATCTTTATCGCATTCCAACTGTTCCATAGTTAGCCCGAATTCTGGTTAGGAAGGATGAAATTATGAGAGAATTGCTAACTTTCACAATTGTAATACTTCGTCTAATACCCACCGTCTGTCTGCCGATACGTCTACAATGTTAGGTTTTTTATTATGCACACTGACTGAAGTGTAAATTCCGTAATTTAAAAAAATGTACCATGTAATACAATACAACCGGATAGGGGATCGGTCCGTATACAGAAGACTCGACTGACAGTCATCAATTTGAAACATTTGCTTGGTTCGTGTGAAATCCACTTATCGATCAAAGGTCTGCAATGAGTTCGGTACTGGCATACGTTTCAGAACCACTCCCAATGAGATCGGATATGCGAAGATTTTCGGTTTGAACACAATCACCTCCGTGACATTAGCAAAACACGGCGGGAGAATTTTGTAAATAACTCAGAGGTTAGGTGTAACGTACTGGGTCCTAGGCTTCAATCATCAAAACAGTCACTGAATTAAAATAAGGAGGATGGGGCATGTTTTGCGCATGCCCTCAAAACGTTATCTTGAGAGACACGTCATGACTGGAAGATGGGTCAAGTTTATCAATCAGCGACATGGGAAATAGGTAAGAAAACTCCCAACCAGCGAACTGATCGACTAAGTCAAGTTAGAATATTGAATTGCAGTCCACGGGATTCCGCGTCAGGGCAACGGTTGGGTACAAAAAGTGATAGGGCTCAGGACCATAATAATCAATGGTGTTCCTTCATTAGAAGTCTTTTCTTCCCTATATTGTTTTTATTACTTTCCAGTCAATTCTTCACTGTTTCTTGTTCCTTTCTCTTTTTTGAGTAGACGATGCTCTGAGGCAACGACCATAAGTGAACTATAAAATTGTCATGTGAAATCGGACCTACTAGAATTAGTAGTGTATGGGGAGGAGGTAACTTTGAGGCACCAAGTTCTACCCTACACCTACAGGAAAGGAACGGAAGTGTGAGAAACCAAAACTTCGCGTTTGGTAATTTCCCCCTCTGACTTGTAAAAAAAGAAAAACAAGTGCTAGCTAGAGGAACTGGTCTTAAGTTTTTAAATTGACTTAGCTCAAAAAAAACATGAATACAAACAGGCAATTCATTACAAAATGCCAATATGCAACATACCAAAATATTATTGGTGGCTCGGAGAACAAAATATATTTAGTGTCGTTCAAACGCCGGACTGAGTCGCTAAAGATTTAGGGCACGATGAAACGTAATGGGATAACAGTTATACCTTGCAAACTGGAAATACACGTACATATCGCGAAATTACACGAGCTCGTCCATGATTCATTTAAAATCTTCCCATCAAATATGGCATGAACGGATCACGAATATCGACATTTTAACAGTCATTTACTGTTTGATCAGCAGTGAATAAATACGTATATTCACTTTTGTAAATACTAGCCCACGTCTATATTGAGAGCAGGATGCCACTGCAGTAGTCCGGTCACATATCAACAATGACACAAAGTAACGCCTTCGATTTGCTCCGCGATGGCTTGTGGTGACCAGAACTCAGGCCGAGGTGATGCTGGCCCACAGGGCAGTGAACTGGGACCAAAAGTTCAACCGCGCACACAAAGAGACAACATCAATGTAGTCCATTTCGTTGCCAAGTGGCATAGTTGAAGTTGTTGCATCTATTTAGCTAAAAATGGACTAACATACGCGAGATTAACAACAAACCTAATTTCTGAGCTCTACTCAGTATGAAATTCATGAAACGATTGAAGCATAGCGCCACTGGCGAGTACGCTGATATGCCAAAAGACAAGAAGGATTTGAGATTACCAAAAGGTAACAGTGATGTTGACCGAATCACCGGTGGAGCATTTAAGCGAATGTATACGACGAGTGAAAATATTCACAGCTCAGTTCGCATATTTTCGAGGTTAGAAGGCGCACACTGTCAACGAGTCCTAGTTTGGGTTGAAACGTCACAATAAACGTTATAACTCAGTGTATGCCTTCTAACTCCTAAATGTAATGTATATATATGTAAAATCACAAGTTATTAGATTTCGTCATTTTACCAGTTCCAGATGTATATAATCACACAGTATTTGGTAAGCAAAATTTGCTTCGATTCTTTCACTTTATGGGAAGCAGAAGACTCTAGTTGATATTTGCCTCTTTACATTAGGTCACCACAGTCGTTTCAGTGAAGTGAGATCAACTCCGTCGTTGGTATCACGTGGCTTAAAACATTTAATTGCAAGGTTTAGATTGCCGGACGAAACTGTGACTGACAACGGACCTCATTTAGGCGATATACAAGATTTACAAACGGTCCGGTATAATCCTCGGCGAAATGAGCATTAAAAAAGAACTATGGGATGCAGAGTTAGAAGGAATTCAATGAGACAATCGTGGTTGTCCTGGGCACCCATTACACTGTTCTCTAATAAACAATACAAGAAAACTACGATGGAATTGATACTCAGTCGATGAATACACAAAAAGCTGAGTGCAATGATTCCACAGAAGGTAGTGGGTTATCCGGAAGGATTGGAGCAGAGGCGTTTTCCAGGCTTCTCAGATCGCCGGAAAACGCAACCACTGAAGGCTGGGAAACATGTGACGGTCTACTAATCTCAAATGAGAGAAGCATGAAGCCAAACGAATGTGTGTACCAGAAACCTAGCAACTAGACGATGAACTTAAGGTTAATGGAATTCGGCTGAACGCAGCACTTACAAAAGTTCAACTAAGGACGACACTGGAGTATCACCAACAACAAGACCACATTACCAGTGATCCCAATTTCAGATCTAGCACATGTTGGGGAGAATATCTCAGTTTTGTTGAGGCACACTTTTGGTTTAGCTTTATTTATATATTCTTCAGAAATCTATACGATGCACTCAAAGGCAAGGATAGTGTTCTGGTCTAGTCCTCTGTCTAATCGGCTCGGAATGGCATACGAATGTATGCTATCAGTTGAATGTGAATTTAAATCAATTGACACATGTGTGGGTGAAATGTGTGAGTAGACTGCTATCCGTGCTATATTCAGCAGTGCTCAGAACCCAACACCGATGAGCAGGATTAATGGCGAAACCGATGTGGTGATTCCGAGGATCTTTGGTTATTCATCATGCACACTTAATACCGTGTTGACGAACTGCCGCGTCTTCGCGAGCAAGAAAACTCAACGGTTTCAAAGATTGTGACCAACTATATGAGCATCCCTCTTTTAATGTTCTACCTATTTAATTATGGTAGCTCTTTTAGACCCCAGAATCATGAAAGCCCTTTCTTTAAACATTAAACCGTGATTGAGCCCATTCCCGTGCGTGTACTCCTGAAGTGGGTCTATTCGCAGACAGTTGGCTCTAACTCCAGAGCTAACGTGGTTGCAACGCTAGGTAGTCATCGAATCAGCTCTAGACTTTATGACAAAACAAGGACTATCAGACCATCTAGTTCTAGAATTGACTTTCATATGTTAGCTTTGGTCCTGTGAAACAAGCCAATGCTGCATGGCCTCAAGACATGGGACAATCACAAACAGCAACATCGCGAAATGGTTAATCTACCCGAGTGAATCTTACAGGACACACTACAAAACACGTCGCGGATCACACCGAACCGTGATCGGCGTTAATTCTAATATCAATCAACTAGAGTAGGCGACAGTTAGTTTGACTGTATTCTAAGCGAGAGAGAGGAGTGGGTTAGTTTGAGATCAAACGACGGTTAACAATTCGAAAATGAAACCAATCAACTGAAATGAGGTGAAATAGCATCCTGAGAAAAGATTTGCAGTGATCAAGATGAAACGGTAGGACAAAAACAGCTCCGTATTTTGTAACATTCTTTCTCTTCTTCGATTAATCCATAACAAATAGGCGTTCACAGCCCGAGGCTGAATTCCAATAAGACGGAAAGATCAGCAATAGGTAGACATTGTCGCGTGAATCCATTTGAATAGGACAACGATAGTCATCGAGTTGCAAAGTATCATTCGCTCAAATAGAGTTAGTCTGCCGTGGGAATTTAAACATTGGCCAGAAAAATGAAAACAAGGAGAGAAAACACTAGAAAAGCATGAAGAGGTTAATACTGGGATTCGTATTGGTGGAAATGAGAACAGGATCCTAGATGATAAATGAACAGATAAGGACAAGGCGAACCGAACCTATACAGAACGTCATTTAAGTGACCAGAAGAGCTAAGGGTGCATAGTAAATAACTCCCAACAAACGGAAATGAAAAAGGAACATGGACGTGAATTATCGACTGGATGAACGGGAAGAAGAAAGGTTATCAAGTGAGGATGTTGAAGATAAAGAATACGAAAGACAGGACTGAGAAATGTAAACAAATCATCAACGGCAATGAAACAACACAGTGACCAATAGATGGGGAAATGTCAGAGGAAGAAGGACAATGGAGAGAAGCAGAAACGACAGATGCTCGGAATATTCAGAAGAAAAATCCAATGCACGGATACTGATGGCTGCCAGTACAGTCGGTGTCTCCACTTCTCTCCGTATTTTTCGCTTACCCCTTGGCGCGGTTCATTTCGCTTAAACTAACCATGCTAAAGTGCTTGTGTGTGTGTGTGTGTGTGACAAAAAGCGGAATCAAACCGAGATTGCGTTGGTGTGTATACACAAGGGAGAAAGAGAACAGGTAGTTGTAGTGGTAGAGTCCGCTTACTTAGGGATGCATGGCTGAATGAACACTTGATCAATGAACTGGATATACAATCTTTACATCTGCAAGAAACTGTGTTCACTTGAAAGAAAAATTTGAATTCCATGAGAATAAGGAGAATAACAAGGGTCTAACTTGAACCAAAAGTAACCGTGAGCGAAATTTGAGAACGGTCCGATGGGCGGAAACAGTATACAAAATCAATCGCCTTCTGGAATCATTGTGGAGTCGGGTCGTGCTGGTTTCAACACGGATTCTAGTAACTGCAGAAGTGACGCTTCCAAGTGTTCATACTCCTTGATTCCGTGACGGGAAGTTGGATAGTACTAAATTCATGAAAAGGGATTGAAATAAAATGTCACAAACGTATAAAAATGTATGGAAAACTAACTACAGTAGTGCATTACATCATCGTGCGGAAGGAGTATACAACAAAATGTAGTTTGCGTTTAATCTGAACTTAGACCCAAACATCATTTTTGTCACGTACTACACTCACTAATGTAAGGCAAGGGACATGTCGCCTAAACTAAAGGATTTACTGTGCTGACTCATGGAAGAACGAGAATCACGATCCGGAAACTCAGAATAATATACCACCTACTAGGGTTCCCCTAAACCAGATAAGGCAACAAGCCGAACGGCAGCGAATTGCCGTTTACTATCGTGACTGAAAATTCATAGGAATGTCATCGTTTGTGCTTACCATGGATCACAAGAGAATAGCGAACAGCATAAAACCCTCAGTTCGATGCACAGGTTGGCGTTCAAGGAAAATTTCCGCATCACTCGGTAATATTGTAGAGGACAAATGCATGACTTATTCGACTAATCTGAACCCCAGGCACTGTAAAACGCAAAGTTCCTCCTAACAGCGACGCTTAAGCACGGAAGACAGTGAAACCTCAGTTGTGTCAATAACATGATCAACGGAAGATCGATTTGCTCGAGTATCTGTCACCAACTGCAGATTTCTTTCTACTAATGTATGCTGAGATCAACTTGAGGAAGATAATCGAATTTTAAACTAGATGGGAAATCGTGGAAGATAGCCAAGAAAAAGACTAATGAAAATCAAAAAAGGACGGTAAAACTACTTGATTCATATTAGCAACCATATTAGAAGTACCGAACACGCAAATGAGTGTGTCAAGAGCCTTTTGAATGCAGTCGCAGTAAACGCGTATTACCAGAATGCAGAAACATAGAGGGGAAGAAGTTCAGGTCGCGATTCGACGACCACTGGTGTATCATAATGCTTTTAATTTTCAGACCAAAGAGCGACGTCTGAACTAAAAGAACATGCATAGTATATTAAGTTGTGCAGTGATGAATTCAATTCGCCGCTAACTAAAGTCATCGTCTCTTGGTCCCGCTCGGTTCGTCTGACAAGGATTTTTGGAAGAGATGAATGGACCAAAATAATGGCTTAAGTAACCTTCTGATATGTATGGTGCATTAGAAAGTGCAAAGGTTAGAACTAAGAACCCAAACAAAAAGTTCCAAAAGTGTCTCGCCAAACAAATTGTGATTGCGAATTGGGCAATCAAATAGTAAAGCACCGCTCCGCAACCTATATTCAAACAGAAAAGATTTAGAATGAGTTGACTGGTAATGGAGCTGTTGCCCACAGTACCGATAACGACAATCATCATCAATGGAACGTAACAATGACCAAAACGTCAACTGGTTGCTAGCACGCACCAACAAATTGAATGGTTTCCCGGCTGTTTCCATTTTCTTCAGCAAACGAGACGTGTGAACAAAATGAACATTCTCATCCTGACCCCCGTGACAAATCAATAAACGGACCATGTCAGATGGCATTTTGTCCACGTACCGAAGCACAGTCGCGTTCCTATAAGCAATCCAACAAAAAACACGACAAATAAAATACCGCAGAATTTAAAAACGGACAGCATGAGCCATCGTTTACAGAAATTAGAAAATTTACTTTATACTCCCCACTCCTGAATTTGTACAACCAAAATCAACAAAAAGTTGTGTGTAGCAGCAGTTTCCTCAAGTTCCTCCTGCTTTAGGTCACAGGATATCAAATCTGAGTATCATCCGTTCGCAAGTTGCTTATGATGTTGGCACCGGAGCCCTCGATCTGACCAAGAGTAAATCAAAAACCGATTCCTCCAGACATGCGTCAGCAAAACGAACCCTCGTAAAGATATATACTATATTTCAAATAATTCATAAAGAGGATGGTAAATACACGTATACAAAGAGAACAGAGAGCTGATCCAAGGTTAATATGTTATTTCGATTGCAATTTAATCTACCGATGGGATAGCTAGTAGTTGAAAACTAAATGTAACCAAGCGCAGACACGTAACTGAAATAGAATCTCTGTTTGGGTGAACGGTGCAGTCTAGTAAGGGTAAAAATTCAAGTCGTTAAGAAATTCGTGAGTTAGAATTCAACCAACAAAAGCCACTGGAATAATGCTTACGATATGAAGTAATGATCGGCGTACAAGGAAAGCGTATTCTGAGATTTTTAGTTTGTGATGGGACTTGCAAAATGGCTTTTTAGTCCATGCGAAACTCATGATCCATGACGGACTAGGCAGCCAATCAACCAAATGACATTTTTACAAATAGAGAGAATATCTGGATGAAGAACTTAGAATCAGTGGTCTGCAGAATGCTTTTAAAGACATTGTAATGCGTGTTATAGTTACGGAGGATGCCAGCTTAGTCCGTAGAAACTATCGCCTACGGCTGTGGAGTGAAAATATTTAAGGTATATCGAACTGACGGATAATAGAGAGATTGGTATGTATAAAGTCGTCGCGTGTTTGGTACGAAAAAAGTCAATAGTTTATGGTCAGGGGACCAGAAAGCTAACATGTACATGATCCCGATTTTGGTCGACTTACCAGAATGCCACTGGATTTTCTTGAGGTAGACCCATGTAACGTTCTGTGTAGGCAGTGTCGTAAAACAGCCAATCAACTACCGGCGAACATGCGACAGCAGCTCGATAAATGTGGGAATATTGCATAGCTGCGATGAGACTCATATAACCACCTGGAAAGAGTTAAGGCAGGACGGGAGAGGGGATCAACTTCATACAAATTTCCCAATGAAAAGCGATCAAGAAGCAAACATTGAATTTCATAGGGCTCAAAGTGTGAACATGCCTCAAAACCGCCGGAGTTCCTAGCTTTTATTCAACTTATCTCTTCTGTCCCCAACCCGATCTCTTTTGCCCATTACTCGCAACGGTTCATTGCCAAGCAGTGTAGAAAGCAGTTGACAGTCTGCTGGCTCACATTTTCTCGGTCCTTATCAACCTATGAATCTCCGTCCCTTCAATATGCGCACTTTAATGCAGGCTGGAAAACAGGCGTGTTTCGCTCACTGACAGTGGATTCACTTTTGACTGATGTTTGCTGCGTGAGTGAAACACGAATTCAGAATTCGATTAGAGTAATCCAATTAACTGTGCCTAATGTCTCGTCAAGACATTTCCTGCACACTTCAGGAGACGGAGCAGCTCAAGCCGTGGGCTAACGCAGTGTAGGAATAGCATTAAATGAGAGGGCTGAATCCACCCTTTGAGAAAATCCCAGTTGACAGTCGCTCATGTGCCGTGAGACTGAAGGGATCAGTCGGCGTCCGGAAGGACAGTGGTGTTAAGCGCAGTTTATTTGTTATCTCGGCATACACTCCAACAGACTGCAGCATTGACATCGAAAAAGACCGTTTTACGATGACCTAGTCACCCTTGTTCAGAAGAGCAAACGCTCTGACATTGTAGCGGCAGCAGATGATTTTATTGCATAAGCTAGAAAACTTAGCGCACCGGAAGCTTGTTCAGGTGGGCGGTGCGCCTTGCCTGCTCAGCGAACAGGTAACGGGGAAAGGCTTATCCAATTTATTGCGGAAAATAATTTATTCCTATCTTGCACGAATTTATGAACCAGTTCGCGTCGCACGGCGACAACGCTGTAACTCGACGGGCAGTCTAAATCAGATCGACCATATTGCAGTAAAGTACCGCTCGCGCGGTTCTGTCTATAACTGTAGATCGTACTGATTCACTTACGTCAAATCGGACTAAGCATTAGTTTTAATGTGATTTTTGCTGCAGCTCAATGGCCATCGACGCGGGTCACAAACCCGATTGGCTGTCGAACGTCTATCTGATTCGGCTGTTCGCAATAGCTACGAAAAGAAACTGTCCGAGGAGCTAAGAACTCAGACAAGCAGAAGAGCAGTGGGATCAAATTAAGCAGGCTATGCAGTT
>LUCM01003729.1:69812-96321 GCA_008360955.1 Fasciolopsis buskii
GGATGTAGGAGTGGAAGGAAGCTATGCGACCTAGATTACGCAGACGACGTCATGTGCCTGTTCGAGTCTGCGGACCATGCACAACGGGCACTAGATAGACTGTCGATTTGGGTTGCTCGGTTTGGCATGTGATTTACACCTTCGAAGTGTAAAGTACTGTTACAGGACTGGACGACAGCAGCGCCGAACTTTATACTGGATGGAGAAGAACTAACGACTGTGGACCGTTTCACCTACCTTGGTAGCTGCGTGTCCAACGATGGTAGCTCGGGATTGGAGGTAAATATGCGTATATCCAAGGCTCGTGCAGCTTACGCTGGACTGGAGCACTTGTGGCGTCGGTCTGATATTTCACTGAAGTTGAAAAGTCGTGTGTACTGTGCTGCGGTGCGTTCAGTTCTGTTGTACAGTTGCGAGACGTGGAGTATGCGTGTGGGCGATGTTCGTCGGCTGGAGGTTTTCAACCACTGATGCTTACGTAGTATGGCTAAAATTGGATGGAATGACCGAGTGAATAAGGTAGAGGTCAGGAATCCAGTACTAGGCGCAGGCTCTGAGGACACCTTGTTTCATCGTACGAAACTTAGCGGACTGCGGTGGTTGGGTCACGTGTTCCGTGTGGCGAAAACTCGTCTACCACACCGTGGTCCATTCTGAGTTCCACCCAAAAAAACTGAAGAAGCCATGCGGGGGCCGACAGATGACGTGGCAATGTGGAATGAGAAAATGCACCGTGAACTTAGATAAAGTAGGTGTCTCACGCCTTCGTGGTTGGGGTCCGAAAGACTCGTCGACTTGCTGGCTGGAGACATTGAAGGATATGGCAGTGGATCGCAAACAGTGACGATCGTGTTGGCATTTTCTATCGAATCAGAATGATTAAAAGGGTGCGTTTGTACAGTTAGGCTGTGTCCCGTGTGTTGGCTACAGCAGCATGTGTAGGTCCACTCCCTGTTCCTCTTGGATGTTCACTCTTCTTATAGAACCATGTACCTGTGGGGAAAAGGCAGCTATTAGTGAGGCTCGCCATGCTGTTTAACGCTGAACGATGACGATGATGATAATTAAAACAGGCGCATTTGAATACGGCTTTAGAAATTAATAACAATACATGCGTACGTAGTATGATGTGCCCTTGAATTCGGGGAGTTTCCCAGTCAGAGTGGAAACTGATCATGAGCCGCAGATTTGGCGTCTTCCATTGTCACTACTGTCAAGAGAAAGAAGGGAGGAAAGTTCGGATAAATCTCGTCAACAGGAACCACTGGTGAAATCCACTGACCCTGCGGCTCCAACGTAGCTACTTATACTGAATTCCACGAGAATCATCCGCAAATGACTGTGTCCCAAGTAAAGCCTGCTGAGGGGGCCTTTTCTGTTGGCTATTTTTATGAAACACTGCGAATGACCAACGCTCATCACCAGGTTGACTCGGAACTGGTTGGGAAAATGTAGATTGCATATCCATTATGGGGTGCATGAAAAGCATACAGTCTTATTTCCAGAAACATTGAGAGCGGACTGATCCATTGAGTATCCCAGAAATCTGGCTCCCTCTAAAGAGCGTACGAGCTAAGCAACTGGGTCTCAGTGAACTACAGATCCCGTGCTTCATCTCGTTGTTTCCTGGGCCAAGCTCCGACTGGTGTAAAGTGCCTGTTCTTCTAAGAGAACCTCATGTTACATAAGCAACCACACAGTACTCCATCCATGAAAAAGTCACTAAAAACAGAACTGTGTCTGAAATCGGCCCGATTGTGTGTTAACAGAATGTGGTGAGAAAATGTGCACATAAGAAAATAAGAAAAACAAGTTCCTACTTTTTTTATCACATTATATCAAGCCTGAATAAGAGTGCAGTAATTGAGCAGATCATTCTGATGAGCCGGACCATGGTAGAACCAGAGTCGGGAATTAGAACTTATTATACAGTAAACAGCATGTAGTAATTACCACAACACGCACCGTAAGAATAGCCAGTAACCGCTACACGAGACAAATCGATCAAGCCGGTCTGATTGGAGACGTATTTAAGAAATGCCACGTGATCATCCAATTCCACCTGACCCTTTTGTCGGTTCACGAGAAAAAAAAATCATAATTAGAAGGAAAAGAAAGAAAAGGGGCGAGCATGAGTGTTAGTTGGAAGATATCCGGGATACTATATGATGGAAAACGGTAGTTATGGAAACCTGAGGTGAATGATATCGGTTCTTACGTTGTTCAGAAGCCTTCAGCAACCGTTTAGTAGGCATTGATTATCGCTTAGTTGCCTCGGACTGTTCTTACTAGGTATGACTTGAATTCGAATAAAAACATTAAAATCCATAGTAGGTCACCAAGCTAGGTTATTGGATAAAAAATTCACGCGTAATGTGTCAGCTTACGAAATGCGCTGTCCAAAAACGTGTTTATCATACACCAGATCAGGCCTATTGAAAAAACAATGGAGCTACCAAATGATGCCTAAGGGCTGCCAAATGAGGAGAAAACTAATCCATTCAATATTAACCGGTTATTCGGCAGACTGATGAATTGTACTTTTGAGATGTGATCCCGAGAAAGATCGTTCAGGGTAAAAGAAATGCTGGAGGGTTGCAACACATCCTGTTTGCTATATTGAGTCGCTTTAGACGTGGAAATACAGACTAAGAAGTTATCATTCCGGGACTTTTATCGATGCATAATTATGGTCAACATTATTGTCCCATTAAACGAGGTAATCAACACTTCGAGATAAGACCAGCACTAATCGTCACATTTTCCTCATTACGTCTACGATATTCGCACATTCCGGTGGGTCCTCAATTTCCGGGCCCAGGTGACTTTACTAAAGAAATCAGAAAAACGGGAAAAAAACGTTATTCAATTTTCACTGCGAGCCGGAGTCATCAATGGGCATATTGTTCGCCGCTCCACATCATTCTCGACATTATTTCGGAATTGCATCAAACCTATTCATGGGGTTCTGGTGGCTGAGCTTGGCGTTTACATTGCAAACGTTTCATCACCAGCCGAGGTGACATTGTTAGTGCATGTGCAAAGTTGCTTATGTTCATCTGTATCTATAGGATTGCCATCAACTTTGATCTTGAATCACTTCGACGATCCTGACGAAGCCTAAGATAACAAGAGATAGCAGAGCAGCCAAAATTATTAAACGAGTAGGAAAAGACCGTCGCTGACATGCCACACTGGAGGAATTAGCAACTATGATAATGTCACCACCGGTGACTTTATCGTTTCAATATCGATCATATCGCGGAGAGTTGAAACCATAAGGAGTCAGCGGAATCGCCAATGACAGCATTCAGTCAGGATAAGTATATGAATGTGGTGCATTTGCGAGGAAAGATGCGTGAGTTCAGAACACATGACAAATTTTCCATTTTTTCAAACGGGAAATTATTATTGTCAACTAGAAGTATAAATTATTTTGTTGGAGGATATACTGCCAACAGCCGTTGTAACAACGCTTTTCCAAACGAACACCAGAGCTCAGAAGCGAAAAAATAACAAACAACTGGAGATGTGATATAAAATTAGAGTTCCCCACAACAGAATGAATTTTCGAGTGTAAAGGTGATGAACAGAACCACCGAGTTTCTAAAAATGTATTGCAGATGATAGCAAAAGTTGCAACCTTTATAGACTGATTAGGAATGGTGAGTCACGAAAGCCCAGCGTAAGCGAGATGATCACAGAATCCGACTATACACTGATTCACTCTCAGGAGAGTCGACTAGCGCGCTAGACAAAAGAATTGGGGACACGGTTAGGTTGGCCCATACCCACAGTGGACTTTCCATTTATACATCCATGTGAGCAAATGCAAGTTGATATGAGTCCTACATCAGAAATGGCGATGATGAGAGATAGGTTTTCTTAGAACGTATAAAGGCAACTGAACCAAACGACTGTCCTCATCTATCTTCATAGATAATGACGAGGTGTTCACATCAGAGTCAACAAAGCTCCTGAGATCAATCTGGGAAAGAGAAGAGATTCCTGAGGACTGATATGAATCGGTGGTTGTAGCGATTTACGAGAAAGATGATAGATCCTCGTGTGAAAACCACAGAGGAATTAGTTTAGTAACCATTGCACCCAAACTGTTCGCGGGTATTGTGTTCGCTGACTATCAAATATTCGCGAAGATACATGCGCAAGAACCAAGCCAGTTTCCGTCTAGGTCGGGGTTGCATTGACCAATTTTTGGGTTTGCGATAGAGCTTAGAACATGGGCACAGATTCCGTAGACTCATGATTTCCGTCTTTACTGATCGGAAGACAGCGTTCGACTCAGTCGATCGAGCAATTCTTTGGCGTTGCTTCTCACTGGACGAAGTGCCAGAGAAATTCATTTCGCTCACCCAATCTTTGTATGCGAACAGCCGAAGCCGAATTCATGCCTATGGTGGGGTTTCATCCGAGTTTACCAGGAGAAATGATTTTCGTCAAGGGTTCACTCTTTCACCTTTTCTTTTCAATTTTGTCATTAAGATGATTATAGAGACAGCTTTATCCTCATGTGAGGATAGTGGTATTCATATATGATCAGACAGGAAATCGTCTGACTTCGAATATGCGAACGATTTAGTGCTACTGAGAGAAAACCCAATCAAGTTACAGGTTTTCCTCTATCGTCTGAACGATATTGTAGATATATTTGGGATGCACTATACATCACGGGTTGAATTAGCTCGAAGCCGAACTTTACTCTTGTAAGGAAACAAATGAATGAGGTGGATAGATTTAATTGTTTGGGTAGTTTTATCTCACTTGGTTGTGGTCGTATATCAGATGAAGCATGTACGCGTATACCGAAGGCTTCATTGACATTCATCGATGATTTAAGGAATAGGTGGCTTCGGTGTGACATCCGGTTACCGATCAAAGGTCGGGTATACACAGTAGTATTGAGGTCGGCATTTCTCTACAGCTCCAAAGCATGGCCGTTCAGAGCAGATGCGCGAAGAATTTCGGTTCTTAAAAACCATTGTCTTTGCAACATTGGCAGAATATGGCGGGAGAATTTTCTCTGTAATTCATAAATAAGATAATTGGTTCAATCCTTAGAACAGAAACTGAAAAGGAATAAGTCAAGATGGTTGAGACAAGCTTCGCACATGTCCACAGAACGACTGTCTTATTGTACGTTGTACTGCGTGGCAGGTAATGATTGGAAGATGGTTCAGGGAGGCCAGTCGATGACATGGGTAGGGAGAATGAAAGCTCTAGCCAGTGGATTGGCTCGTGTAGAATCAGAGTTGGAGTCCACGAGATCCACCCAGCGGGTAATGCGACTTACTGTCGCAGTCAGTGTCATTCTTGCATCCGAAATCTCATGTTCTCTGGATAGCTGCTGACATTATTTTGCAGTCGTTCTTTCATTATCACTCCCTTTTTTTTCTCTGTGCATAGATGGTGCTCTGCTGGTGGCAACTGAAACCAGAACATGTTGGGTCAAGGTTGGTGGTTGTACAAATTGAACTGAACTGAACTGGACGGTGAGTAACACAGACATAACGCAGCAAGTAAAGGTTTTTGGTGAATTTCGTAAAAGCGAGAAATCTTAACCCAGTGTCAAAAACTCTTGATACAACTTCGAGACAATCCAGAGAATGATATAGTAAAACTTCAGCAAAATATCACACAGTACATGGATTAGCGCAATTTCTTTCAACTCTGACCAAAATTTATCTTCGGGAAATTTGTATTCTCAATCAATGGAATTGTTGCTTTTCCACTTTGCATTCTTAGGCCTTTCACGACTGGGCTCAGATGAATAACCACGCAGGGCGATCTTGTAGAGTGAGATAAGTTAGATTTGAGAATGAAATATTACAACTGATTTAGCTCACGGGTGGCACATTACATTTGGTAAAGGATTAACGCTCCCCAATATTTAAGCTTCAGCTCACGAACGAATAAGTTGTGAAATCGGAACAAGCCTATGTCAGATTAATTGTGCCATGTCCCAACTAAATCAGGTATGGCTTTTCACGGCACTATTTTCGGACGATCAATTTCAACATGACCTAGTAGTATCGGAGTGAAATGGCATTTCAGTTGTTGGGTTTCACTAGGTGACCGGTAGAATGAGAGAAAATCAGAATGGTGCAAAATCCGGCCACAGAAACATGTTACAGCATGAACTGTTGATGTTAACACTAACCAATGAGAATTAACTAAGATGGTTCAGCGGCCAACGTATGTTCGATTGTCAATCTTTCACTCTAGGAAGATCGGAGCCACAGCCAGAGTAAAGTAGAGTGCACTGTGGCTGATGACCCCCAACAGTATCGGATGATGAATCAGTTGGTACATCAAGAAGTCCCTGCAAAAAACTTAATAATTTCAACGACTAGATCAACTGAACCCCATATTATTATCTCCAATCTCCACCTCCGCGTGTTGCAATCTAACAGCGAAATAATTTTCTGCAAACAGCTATAAGTCAACGAAACGGCTGAAGGAAAAGACGGAACCTCTTTGAATTCAACAGTCGACTAGGCGTCAGGACTTACTAGACGATTTTTGACATGACCGGCGAAGAGGACACCGCGATTAGCTGATCCACGACAGTCGCACAGGAATACAGCGTAACCAAAATGACAATAAAGCATTGCATGCATGAGTCTGAGGGGACGGAGAAGAGATAAGAAAGAAGTACGATATAATATTTGTGCCAAATGCAAACGTTTTTAAAATCCACAAGCAAAGGCGAGAACCTGCTTTGAAATGGACTATGCCATTGTAGACTGAAGTGTCCCGATGAATATTGGCCTTATGCTAAGTGCAATTTTATGTAGTATGTCTGACGAATGAGTGCTGTGGGAGGGTTCGGTATAGACACTTTTGCCATAGACGTATAGAACGCAAATCCGGGTACAGATCTACTCCCGTCGGACCTACGGTGAACCAAGAAAAAAAAAGAAGAGGATGGAAGACAAGCTTGTGGAAGCGGTTCTTCTCGATTCTTTTTCTTTCGTCTATCGTTTATCAAACCCATGCTTCTTTCGTCCAACCCAGACACCCAGACCGAAAAAGGTAGTTATCTTAAAAGAACCCATCTCGAGCTGATCTGTAAATGAACAGAGCGGAACATGTTGCCCCCAAGCCGCCGAGGGTCGGTGGCCAGTTTTCTAGTTCATATGGTTTAAGTTCCTTACAGATTAGGGTTTCAACGGAGCCACCTATCAAAATATTCCGTTAGTAAGCAGCAACCACCATTTGGAAAAGGAAAACAGCGGGAAAGGTGGTAGACTACAGCCACCACTTCGTAGCATAGCAAACGGATTTCTGTGGTGCTTTATAGAGAGGACGCTTGTCAGGCGAAAACTCATGTATTTGACGATAACGTTGCTTATTTTTGTCAGTTTTCAGTGAGCGTATCCCCACGTAATTCACGACTAGTCGAGGAAACGGCGCCGATTCTAGTACCCACAACCCGCCGATGTGCAAGGCAGCCCAAATTAGTTCCGAACCCGACAGACTACAGCTTTTACGGTTTACTGAGCTGCTAAAGGACAATCGGCAATCCTGATTCTAAAACTAGGGATAGGATAGGACCGCATCAGACTTGGCCTAATTGCCATTAATGGCTATTTGATGGATTTTCTGTCTGAATATTGTTCTGTTCAAATGGTGCAAGTGTCCACTAAAAGTGGACCTAGTAGAGCATACTTTGCCATTGTCATCTGATCTCAACTCCTGGAACCAAATGCAATTTAAAATCTCAAGGTTATCGCTGCTGGTTCGTAAATGATAACATTGAAGATCTTTGAGAATATGCCATATATCTTTCCCATGGCACTTATGCGGTAAACTTGCAACAATAATCATAATGTGGAATGCTGAAAGTGCTTTTAAGAATCCAATACCTTCAGAATTTTGCACACCATTTTTAATCATGAACAGCTTAAGACAACATTCATAAATGACGCGTCAGTTCATAAAGTATGGGGAAGCTGTGAAACTACACATTAAGTAATGTTTTTCTGGATGTGTACAGATAATACACTCTCTCAAAAAAATCAAAAAGAATACATGCAGAGGAAAACTGGAGATATTGTCGAATGGGCAAAACTAAGACTCGAGCTTATCACTGAACAACTGCGAATCCATAAGGAAAATTAAACATTTGGAAAATCCCACAGAACACACTGAAAACACGTGTCGTTTTCAATGTTGTGTGGGATTTTTCAAACGTTTAAAGCAAACCAAAGACCCCGTCGTACTCCGCGGGTTTAAAGCTTATGTTGGGTTTTGTACGAAGTTGGCCCTGGTTAATGCTCGTGTTCAGTTTCTCGACGAGTGTGTCGACAAATTAGAACATCCCAAACTATATCGGACTGCGTTGAGGAGAACTCGCGTAAACATTAAAGATGTCTCCTTACGTCGATAAGCCCAGAAAGAGCGAGATACCGTAATCGGTCGGGCATCAGAATCGGGACGAAATTTTGCGAACTCGGCACGAGTCCTCAATAAGCTAGCTGGAGAAGAAGAGGAACGATTCGTCGCCTACGTTCATTCAACAGTGGAAAAGCAAGTGAAGCGAATGCGGTCAACGTTGGGGAAACCCGTCAATCCAAATGAACCTAGTGGTGAGTTCCCCTCGGATGCGAACAGATTCGCCTGCAACTTGTCATCTGTAGGGCTGGATAAGATATTGCATGAAGTCCTACCGTTAGAACCGAAATTCTATTACCCATCCAATAAAACCAAACAACTAGATATGGAGATTGAATTCGAAAATCTATTTAATCAACTGTCGGACCTGGTGCCGTCCGCCCCGCTGGAGTCAGAGAAACTTAAATCCTCTCTCGTCAATCCATGTTACCAACACCGAGACGACAGACGAGTAAAGCGAGGATTGGTAAAGCCTGAGCACTTAAAGCGTCTAAAAAAACTACAAGCAAATAATGAAATAATGCTGACCAGGCCAGATAAAGGAGCCGACATTGTGGCCATCAATAAGTAGGATCACATTGAAAAAAATGAAAACATTACTGAGCGACAAGTCAAAATTCACAAAGACTTCGACGGAAAAGTGTAGAACAGCACAAATAGAAAAATCAATTTCAATGAGACTGCGATTCCTGAAGCAATGGAATGATTGACAATTTCACTTTTGAGCGGATTCGACCCACAAGTGCAACCATCCCAGGATTGCACGGCCTACGGAAGGTGCACAAAGACGGAACTCCAATGAGGTTTATTTTAGACGTGCAATTCTCCTTATCACGCCTTATCTAAGTGTTTAGCCAGTCTACTAAAACTGATTAGAGCAGTCATCACCAGAAATAGTGTGCGAGATACGTTTGATCTCACATAAACTATTAGGCGCCTACATCTGGAAGGGAAGCAAATGTTATCACTCGACGTAGCTTCTCTGGTCCGATTAGCGAAATCATTAGTTACATATACGAGCACATTAAAGATAACGACATCTCTTTAGGGATTTCACTGGACGAATTGAAACAACTACTCTTCGTGTGTCCCAAAAATGTTCAGTTTCAATTCAATGGTGAAATATACCGGTAAAAGGACGGAGTGACAATGGGATTACTCTTGGGACCATTGTTTGTTATCTTCATGTCCAAACCGGAGAATAAACAACTGCGTCACGTTGATGATATACTATATGATAGAGGAACATGCGGACATAAACCATATGCTACATATGTTTAACAATGTCCATCCAAACGTACACTTTAAACTAGAAAAAGAAACAGACCACAGCTTAGCATATTTAGATGTGTACATAAGGCGTCGACAGAACGGGTCTGCACAATTATCAGTCTATAGAAAAGAAACATGGAGCGGACAGTACATTCATTTTCACAGCTTTGTGCTGTTACAAGTTGAGAGGAATCTAGGATGCTGTTTAGCTGGTAGAGCAAGAAAAATGTGTAAGGACGACATAACTGAAAATGAACTTCGTTTCCTATGGAGCGTGTTCATATAAAATGGATACCCGAAAGATTCATAAATAAAACTATGGAAAAACACGAAGTAAGACAAAAAGTAATAGGACCAGTAAAGAAACCCGTATACGTTCGTTTGCCTTTCAAGGGTGACATCGAAGCGGAAATTATCCAAAGGAGATTGTCAAGACCAACCAGCGGAACATTCTTTGCTGTACAGTTAAAAACTGTATTCACATCCAAACCGATCATGTTTCCAACTAAAGGACAGACTGCCAGATTCTGCAGCCCCTTTCTGTGTGTATTCATTCATGTGGGACTAGGTATATTGGTCGCACGACCAGGCGTTTGTCCGACTGCGTTCGTGAACATCACCCAGCTTGGTTGTTCACAGGATTAGTTAAGATAGTTACTAGTGTGGCATGTTCAAACCTTGTGGAGTCAAATCACTCAATGGACGTGATAAATGCTTTTCGCACTATCTACAAAGTTAGAGGCAGACAATCAAGAACTATCAAGCGTCGCATCTTAAACACAGGCGAAACCGTATGTATCCGTTTGTATACTCCCCTCTGTGCACCCAGAAACAATTTGTTCAGATTCTTAAACTTCCCTGGCTCACTTGTCATCATCCAACAAGTGGTTTGCAACCTAATCGTGGACAAATTGAAAACTAAACACATTTATGGTTGGCATTGAGGACGACATCTAAACAAACTTAACTCGATAGTTCGGATTGGCCGGGGCAAGCGCTGGTGGTGCAGTGGTAACGCACATGCCTTTCAGTCAGAAGGCTCGGGTGCAAATCCTAGATGCGACTGATGATGTGCATCGCTGATGAGCTCTTATAACAACGAAACTTGAGTATGGCAATTTCCGAATATAGAGCCGACAGAATGCCTTGAGTCTTGTGCCTGAAGGAGAGAATCCGGAGGATAGCCAGTCAAGCAAAGAGACATCAATCCCATACACCACTCCACAAGTAGTTGCAAGAACGAAGCATTTAGACATCGTTTGTAATTAAATGACGTCCACCGCCATCCTGACGACAAAATAGGAAAGTAACTATCTTAACTTACCACTACCTGGAGTCGACTATCAAGGGAGTGGTACGTGAGCAGCGTTTTCCAATCTGAGATCTGCCTCTTTGCATCACTTCAAAACACGGATATATCAAAACGTCTCCCATGTTATCTCTAACTGCGCTGTAAGCTTCGACTGGGAAATGGCCGATAGAGTTAAGGTAATCTGGAAAATCAGTTCACCTGTCAGGCGTCATTCGAACAGTGGTTACGCCATACTATACCACTTCCCACATTAATTCGGAACCAGGTTAAAATTATTCGAAATTGTCATAACCATTAAGAACTCGTACGTGCTAGCCTTATTTTATCCCGCCCACATAAGTCTACATCGTGATCAGCCCTGCATGGCTGCATACGTGCGTGCGTATTGGAACGTGAATACCCCGCCACCTGCTAATAGACGTGTGCAGACAGAAAGACAGACAGACAGACAGACAGACATGAAAGACAGACATGTTTTCACCCAGTTCGGAATATCTTTACATGATTCCGAAGTAATGTAGTAAATAGTGTACGTGTTGATTTGTGTAATTCTCGCATGAGAATCGTGTGTATGGTAGCAAAGCTGTAAAACACCTCATTAGCGGAAGGTCGCTGGTTCAATTCCAATTCTTCACGTCGACAATTGCATTACTAGCGCGTAAGTGGATTTCCCGTCCTATACTTTTTTTTTTTATTGCTTCCGTTCCCAGCAGCACGCAAATTGTGATGGTGTTGAGTGGCTCATGTACCTAACTGGAGCTGACTGCACAGTTCTTGAACACTTCTCTAGTCGGATAGGGAGGATCTGCGTTTCCTATAGCCGACCAAACCCACTGAGCATAGAAGAGAATGGCACCCTAGCACTACTGAGTTTTTGCCACGCAATTTTTTGTATGCTTGGATGAACATCGTATTTAATTTTGAAAATGTTGGTGCGGGAAAACTACCAGCAAAAACTTTCAAAATGCTTTGTTTCAGGTAGCATGATATCGTGGATTCAACGTGGAATTTTACAAGTATGCCTTGCTCGCTAATGTTGTTTCTATCAATGTCATTAAAAAAGCTTGTCCAGAAAATTCCGACGACACTAAAGCGGCTTCTGCATGAAGTTTCTTTACAAACTTATTATAAAGGTGGCGGTTCCCACGGAAATCTCGTCGTTCAATCCCAAAACAATTCATGCCATCAGATGATGAGCCGATTGACAAAGTTCAGCAAAATTTGAAGGGAATTTGCAAAACCAATCATCGAGGAAAGTCACAAAATGCCGGCGAATGTCTAGATAAACCGAAGGGTCATCCAGTTCTAATTACGAGCACAGGACCCTTAGCAAACAGTTGTCCTTTAAACACTCTTTACCAACATTCTTTAGAGAGCCGAGATGAGACCGAGTTTAGCAGAATGTGACGTCCAGATCACCGTTTGATCGGAATCGAACAACTTGTATGGCAAAAATCACCAAACTAGTTGGGAAGAAAATGGTCAAGTAATCAAATAATACACACATACATATGCATACATAGAAAATATAAGGTATGCAATACATAATCAAAGCAATCAGCTTACAACGGGCGCTTTACGATGTGGAAGAGTTAAGCCATTGACAATTTTATGCCCTGTTGAAGTATCCCGTTGTTGGATGGCTGTGTTGAGATGGAATACAAAAACAACAGGAATCTGTTGCCTCTTCCCACTGGGGATTACAACGCGTATCTAATTAAGCTTACTTATAAACACTCCTCAATGAAAAAAGATAGTTACTCACAGTGATTTTGAGTATGCTCCTCTAACCAACTGAATACTAGGGCCTCCGTAGACGTAGTGTATGGTAGGGAACCCCCCGGGTGGTGGTGGTTGTCTCGGCAAATATAGTAAACCGTACAGAAATGTGTGTGAATGGTGTTCACACGGTTGGGAGCAGAAGTAGGCGGCCGCCGGTGCGGATTGGCAATCATTAGGCACAGTGCATGGGTTTAGCACATCGAAATTGGCTTTTTCGATGTCGAATCGAACTACTTTGGGTGGATCACAGAGGCGTATTGATGGGGACGTGGCGTTGTGATGTGACACTATCCGACGTCAGACGGGAAAATAGGGTGAAAACGGTTGAGAAGAGAATACAGTGCGATTAGTTGAGAGATAGAGCAAAGCGGTCTGAAGATAGCTGAACAAAAATGAACATGAAGTGAAGATGCTGTAAAGAAATATATTCACTGTTGTTCACGGCAGTGATTCACTCTCATCAGATAAACTTGCACAGAAAAAATGCGTACATTAGAAGACGATTAAAGGGTTGACATAAAATTCATAATACAACGTATGAGAGCAGTCACAGACTCCTCGAGTTTATGTGAATATCGCACTGTTCTGCTCTTGCATCACGGTTTCCATGACACTAGATCTCCACACGTAGTTATGTTAAAAAATAATAATAATAATGTCATTTTTTAAACGCAAGTTTATTCAGAACCGAATAGATAGAAAAACTGCCTTCAGATTAACATTTTCAAATTGATTTTGTGATGGTGTATAGGGGAAAATATGCAAGTATCCAGAGTCCCTATCTTTTTATATTTGTTTAAATCCAATTAGCTGAGTGAGTATGACCTTGGTTAGCAACGCGAAATCACCTGGAAATGGAAATTTAGAACCAAATAGGATACGGCAACAATGTGCAACTCATAAAAAAAACCGCCTTATGATTTGCCCTGGATTGTAATCAGAAGGGCAATCTAAAACGCTCGTCCAATAGATGTGATTCTTTTCCTTATTTTCATATGAACAATTGTACCTGAAGGAACAGGCCAAAGAATACTACTCAACGGAAAGGGAACTGTATGCCAACTAAGATTTAACGATAATTTTTACTAGCGATTAGGAGACATTTAGACAAGGGAGAAACTTTGATTGGGACCAACATGAACAATGAATCCAAGGTCATCAACAGTTCACACTTGATTGATTCCAGCCACGTAGTGAATGTCACTGAAGCGTTCATAATAATCTGTAAAGTCCGGAGTAGGTTAACAAGACTGGTGAAGTCCCGGGTCTTGTCTACAGCTGAGGCCGTATGCATTCGTCTCTACGATCTCCCGTTGTGTGCCCAAAAGCATTTCGTGCAAACATCGAAGCTTCTCTGGCCCACTCGGCATCCCGAAAATCGATCGAATTCCTTATAGACTCGGATCGTGGGTGCGAATCGCATCCCCCAAACATAATTTCGACCACCACCCGTTTTCACACATACATACACACACAACAATGGACATACTTTAGCTACTAGAACTGTAACCTATCATCCCCCTCTCATTTGCAGTACATCATATATAATGTTATGTACTGGCATGATTACGAATAACTGAAAACGAGCTTCTTCGTCACACTGTCATTTCTTACTGTGCTCTGTGGGAGTATTTGGCAAGGTCATTTCGCTGAACGAAGTTCAACTTTCATGTTGCCTTAGTGTCAAAGCAGCCGTCAGCCGGCAAAAACGAACTTTATTTCTACTCCTGTCCTGTATAGGATTCAGGTTGCGACCACATGCGAACTTTGATATTTTGCGCTGACCTTTATCTAATAAATTAGAACAAATAAGACCACCAGTTTTGAGGTAATTTACGAGATTTACTTATCAGAAGTATATTGTGCGGTAATGAAATCCATCGAACCAAAATAAGAGGATGATTTCATGCATTGCGTCATCAAAAATTCGGGAATCCCTGTGAGAGAATAGACCAGATAATTCCTATTCAACTCTGTAAAGAATGATGAAAAGATAGAAAATGCTCCAGATATTAGCTGACGTGAACAAACACGGAACGCACAACAAGGTACGGCACATTACCAACGGAATGCACGTATACCAAAGATATATGGACGACACAGTCGACCTTATTTCATTTAAAAACAACACGCAAAGATTATCGCAGAAGTTTAACGAAGCACATCTGAACCTACGTTTTATACTCGAGGTGGAACACAACAACTCCCATTTTTAGGTGTTCTTCTCCAGCGAGGAACGACGGGCTGCTGGAATTTTGTGTTTAACACAAACCGAAGTGGATGGAACGATACATCCACTGTGGGAGCTTTGTCACTATGCAACAAAAACAAAACCTAATGTGCAGCTTGACAACCAAAGGGCTTTAATTATGTTTTGAAAACAAACTATTCGCAAATCGCTCGCAGAAAATGAGTATGCAAATAGCTTCCCTTGAAAACATGAGAGCAAACCCCTGACAGAGATAACTTGAAGTCCAGCAAAGACTGCTTATCTATGCGTGGCATATAAAAGAGACGCGGTTGCTGAAGTATTAACCCGCCCAATATCAAATGCAATAAGCAAATCGTTCCATGTGGCAAAACTTCGTCTAATCTTAAGAACCACCCGTGTTTACAATTAAAACTCTGGACTGCCTAAACTCTGGAATTTCTATTGACTTTATTCATACTCCTGTTCCTGCGGAATGGATTAAGTCTACAGAAACAACCGGCGTCTGTCCGATCGAGTTCAAGAACATTGTCCCTCGTGACTGTCCCGAGGCATCAGAAAGACGGAAACGGGCGTGCTACTAACCCATTAGACCGATAAGAGTCAAGAACCAAAACGAGGGGGAAAAATTTAGCGTCGTCTACCGCGTGTTTGTTAATCCATCCAAAGGGGTTAAACAGAATCCTCTCTACAGCTGAAGCGATCATTATAAGAGTGCATAGACCTAACCAATGCTCCGAAAAATTGTTTGTGAAGTTCCTACAACAAATATGACCAAGATTAACAAGAAAATGGACAAACTGACAGGATTAGTGAGTCTGATGAATCGACGGGAAAAAGCCATTTATAATGAAGTCGAAATTCAGCCTTGAGCGCTACGAATGATCGAGTGAAAAATAATAAATTGAACAACCATATAGAGGAAGGAAATTTTCGAATGCGGGAACACCACTGATTGCGTCACTGAGCCATATTATCTACTACCTTCAACTCAACCCGATAGTCAAACTGGGCCTACATGACCAGTAAGCTCGTTAACGCTTCATATCTTTTTCGCATGCCGTCGACTAATCATCTCGATCTAATCTCCAATCCCTACGTACCTCGGATAACAGTGTACAACGAGACAGTCATTCGGTGGACATGTACAAAACATGTCTCAACCACTTTAGCCTATTCTGATTCAGTGCCCGTTCTAAAGAATGAACCATACGGCCAAATAACGCAGGCTTGACTTCTGGCTTAGCGACAGAATCCTCCCACCATATTGTCAAAGCTGCAAGGATAGCCGTGTTCGAATAACAAAAGTCTTCCCATATGTTCTGCCCTCAATGGTAATGATTCTGAGCCCTTTTGGTAGAACCAACTTCATTGCTTCTACCTATATTCGTTTTTGGTCCAGGATCAAATGTTACGTCGACGCTCAAATTAATGAATGCTAATCGGGTTTTCTGTATACGAGAAGATATTTCATCTGATATTCGACCACAACCTGCTGATAAAACTATCCAAACAACTAAATCTATCCACCTCACTCACTTGTTCTCCTACAAGAATAAGGTTCGATTTCGAGCCAGTCCAATCGTGCAACAGCATCTTAAACTTCAAAGATGCAAAACGCATCAGAGGTATTTTATCTCCGGTTTGATCAATACGAAATAGTGATTCACAGCAGCTCGGTCATGAAGTTTATAGGTCGTTTCTTCTAGTCGTCCGAGGAATTTCAACAAGGTGAAGCTGTTCTGCCGCTATTATAGAATATGGTTTCCACGGGGGACAGCAGAAGTCAAAAATACCATTGAGTATCTTTGTATGTAAGTCCAACGAGGAGGAGTATTAACAAAAAACAAGGAGATTTTGTTGAAAAGGATGTATGTAGCAGATAAGCGTTTGCGGGAGACAAGTTTCTTGTCTCCGTCTTGATCTGTTTCGTCCTAGCAAATGACTGTTGTGCAGATTGGGAGTAGAAGGCATAAATTAAATGGGTGACCACTGGACGAAAGAGGAACGTGAAATTATAGTTGAAAAAATTGGAATCATTAGTTATTATTCTGTCCGGAATCGCATCGTTCTAGTAGGGGAAGACATAAGTCAACTTAACCGACAGCGATTACGGGATAAGTGGGGATGTGGATAATATCACCAACAATAAAGGATAGACAGTCAGTCAGTAATGGCACAAAACTGGGTATGAGAACATCATGAGATAGACTATTATCCTGTATAGAACAACACGGAGTTGTACACATTTAACTATCGCACAGTAAACACTGCTACCGGATAAAATGAGGGCAGTGCTGGACTTGCCGGACCAGTCGCTATTGATGTAAGTTGTAAGACCACTGTTCACTTTCTCCTTGCATTGAACTCCATCCCGACGAAAGCACTGGACATTTTAGAGGTGAACGAGGTAGTCAGGATTCGTGATTACGAATCCTACGTGTTTGAGTGAATTCGAGAGTTTAAAACATTGGCTAAGCAAGGTATTTTCCCAAATAAATATTTGATATTAGCGCCGACTCGACCCAAAACGGTCGTCTTGCTTGGTGATGTGCGATTAAGGGTTGCCAATCAGTCAGCATGTTTCCTTCTCTTGGACCAGGTAATTTCGACAAATGTACGCACGAAGATAATGAGGTCCTGTTAGCAAAATATCATAGTGCTTTACTGAAATCATGTTAAAAACTGACAGTAAACCAAATCAATGGCGCATTCGGTTTCGCAAGTACTCTACAAAGTGTCGAACTTGGAAAAGATGGAAGTACAACGAGCTTCGACTCGATATCCTTGTACATCACCGCACAAATAAGAAATAGCCTAATTCTTCTCCATTCGCTGTCGATATCTGGTGTTTCCCCAGAAGAACGATATTCATTAACCCCGGGTGGATTTATCAAGGGAATAGAACTGCCTCGTATTTACCTTTCACTGCGCACAGCATAGGCAAACTGACAATGTAGCCATGGTATCACCAATATCTTCGATTGCAAGGCGTTGGCTGCCTTCTACAACCCCACCTAGTTTTATAATCCGAATATTGGTGTCCACAATTCTAGTGTCTTCAATCGGTCGCCTGGATTCTAGTTCAATCCCAACCCGATCAATCAACCTCTGGCCGCTCAACACGGCTTTTTCCTCTATTCTTCATTATCCAACGACTTACACAGGTTCACATAAGATAGGACTTATTGGCTGGTTACCCCCACTCTCGGGCACATTGATTCTTCTTTGGCCTTTACTTCGAACGCTGTTGCCGTTCGCCGCTGAGCTTGTCACTTTTTCCTTGTTTCAGAATGGGGACAAACGGTTGGTTTCACACGCTGTATCCTGGCTTCCAGTCCCTCAGGTCTCTAACCCATGCGTCATTCGCCTGAGTGCGGCCCAGCCTGTCGAACAATCCCGTTGCCCGGACATGATCCGTCTCTTTGTCACATGAGTCAAGGTACCGAAACAAGGTGCCTTTTTGGCATCAGCTCGTAGTCTCCCCCCGCCCACGCCACAGATTCATCATAGATGGGGATAGACGACACCTGGCCCTCGTCGTGGCCAATATCAAACCTGACCTAGTGAGACCTCATGTGGCTCTGCTCAGATCCAACTTTCAGGATCATGGCTGCAGGTTCCCCTCCTCCCCGTGCAATAGGCCCTAGAACCTATGGCACATGCTGTCTACAATACACACATGCTATATAAAAATGCACCGGCGATCCGTCTGTGGTTGTAAAGTCAAAACAGAATCCTGGACGAATTATCAGCTCCCAAGATTTAATTAAAATAGAGCGACTTTCGAAACTCTTCCATGAATATGCATAGAAAGCCCATTCAATCAAGGAGAAACAGATTTCAAAACACCCCATTCCATTGCACAAACCGTGTAGCCGTCTTGTTCTTGGAAAATCGAATGGACAAACTGCAATGACGAAATCATACATGAACAAGAAGTGCGGCGCCTATCCAGCGTTCTTAAGGGACAATTACTCACCTCAGTCCATAAGGTGTGAAACGACGGCACATGATAAGGTCATTTCCAAGGGCTGTATTGCTGAATACATTGGGCAAACATCCAGAAAGATGAAGATGAGGATCTCCGAATACGAAAAAGGAAAAACGAGACCAGAAGACAAGGCAGCTTCATTCAGACTTCGGTGTAACGCAGCAATCGCGCTCCACGGTATAGGCGATCACTATATGGAGGATTACAATGAAAATACACCCACCACATTCTGCCAATGTTGCAAAGACAATGGTGTTTAAGAACCGAAATTCTTCGCGCATCTGCTCTGAACGGCCATGCTTTGGAGCTGTAGAGAAATGCCGACCTCAATACTACTGTGTATACCCGACCTTTGATCGGTAACCGGATGTCACACCGAAGCCACCTATTCCTTAAATCATCGATGAATGTCAATGAAGCCTTCGGTATACGCGTACATGCTTCATCTGATATACGACCACAACCAAGTGAGATAAAACTACCCAAACAATTAAATCTATCCACCTCATTCATTTGTTTCCTTACAAGAGTAAAGTTCGGCTTCGAGCTAATTCAACCCGTGATGTATAGTGCATCCCAAATATATCTACAATATCGTTCAGACGATAGAGGAAAACCTGTAACTTGATTGGGTTTTCTCTCAGTAGCACTAAATCGTTCGCATATTCGAAGTCAGACGATTTCCTGTCTGATCATATATGAATACCACTATCCTCACATGAGGATAAAGCTGTCTCTATAATCATCTTAATGACAAAATTGAAAAGAAAAGGTGAAAGAGTGAACCCTTGACGAAAATCATTTCTCCTGGTAAACTCGGATGAAACCCCACCATAGGCATGAATTCGGCTTCGGCTGTTCGCATACAAAGATTGGGTGAGCGAAATGAATTTCTCTGGCACTTCGTCCAGTGAGAAGCAACGCCAAAGAATTGCTCGATCGACTGAGTCGAACGCTGTCTTCCGATCAGTAAAGACGGAAATCATGAGTCTACGGAATCTGTGCCCATGTTCTAAGCTCTATCGCAAACCCAAAAATTGGTCAATGCAACCCCGACCTAGACGGAAACTGGCTTGGTTCTTGCGCATGTATCTTCGCGAATATTTGATAGTCAGCGAACACAATACCCGCGAACAGTTTGGGTGCAATGGTTACTAAACTAATTCCTCTGTGGTTTTCACACGAGGATCTATCATCTTTCTCGTAAATCGCTACAACCACCGATTCATATCAGTCCTCAGGAATCTCTTCTCTTTCCCAGATTGATCTCAGGAGCTTTGTTGACTCTGATGTGAACACCTCGTCATTATCTATGAAGATAGATGAGGACAGTCGTTTGGTTCAGTTGCCTTTATACGTTCTAAGAAAACCTATCTCTCATCATCGCCATTTCTGATGTAGGACTCATATCAACTTGCATTTGCTCATAAAAAGATGAACTGCGCGGTGAAATTTACCCAAAAGTGTCAATGAACAAAGAAGTTGCAATACTTCAATCTCTTAATGATATAACTTGTAAGCAAGTGCAGGTAGCTGAGGTGAGGCTATGACGTGATTTAAAAAGTGCAAAAGTACTTCATTTCTGTAAGATCCGTCTAATGACGGTGAGGAGCGATCAGATCTGAGACACAGGGCCATCCAATAAACCCGTCGGCACTCAGGTGAATGACGCACACAATAAAGAGCAAGCACTCGTCCTGACTGTGAAAAGACAGAAAAAGCGGTCAGACTTGAACACGGGTAGCGTTCGAAGCGCAGATGAAAGAGGAAACAGTTTGGCAGAGAGAAGGGGGGAGGGGAGGGCAGCCGGTGGATGAGTTCTATCCCGAGTATACCTATATAATCGATTTGCCTATGACAAAGGCATAGGAACTGTTGCGTTGATGGGCCAGAGGCGTGTCTAAACGTCGTGGGATTGAACCAGGGTCGAGACGGCCGACCAAGGGTGTTAGAGCTAACGGCGATTTTAAATTTGACGGTATGGTAATTAAAGCGAGATTAAAGATAACCGCAATTAAAACCATTTTCGGCCACCACCTTTAAGAGTGTTCACGTACATTCACCATTGTGCAGGATTTCGTGCCGCGTCGTCTCCGTAGATCTACAGCACGAAGTCCGTAGACGGCCATATTGGCTGGATTGCGCAAATGTTGACGCTGGTTGATACTCATACCAGGTTCCAGCTCGTGTTGGTTTTCCCGCTTTTACGCATTTCAGATTGGCCACGCAGCCAATCGAAGATCGCTGGTCCATTGTGAGCTTACGTCTCAGTGGCAAAAGCTACTGCTGCTTGTTGTTCATTCATTATTAGACTCCTGAGGCGATGATAAACGTCAGGGTAGGATTTCTAATATTCCCATAAAATAATCTAGCCCGATATCAATATGTCCAGGGGTCTACATCCTGCGGTTAAAAGATCAGTGGGCAGACCTACATTTACCATAACATCGATTGGAAAAGTCAGATACGTAATGGAAAACAGCATAGTCAGGAGGCGAATCGACACCTCCGTGGACAGCACATTTGAAACAGTACATGAAATAATCGTAGAACAAATGGACTGCTGGTCGACGGATAGTTTATCCTGTGTCCCTTACGTCACGTCTGTCAACGAAAACCGCCTGTTAATAAGGGATAAAATTTTATTATCTCATATGCGACTTCAAAAATATAAAACGGCTGATTTTCTTAGATTAAAGGCTTGCCGCCTGACTAATCGAAAGGGAAACTCCGATTCCGTCCATAAGGTGCATGATTATAACACGCACCATGACCGTTTGCTCTGACGTACTTTGAACCATGTGCAGTGTCTTCTGATTCTTGGTTAGATTTGTGCATACACCGATATACTTCAGATTTGTGATCGCGACAATAAACGAAACACTTACTATGATGCCGGAGCCAAGTCACATGATACAAAGATGGTTCCATTCGAAGAAGATCGTCCAAATTGGCACTATTAGCGGAATTGAGAGTGGCAGGACTGGATGCGATGTGTTGAAATTTGATCCGCATAACTTGGCTACCTGGAAGTCGACTTAAACTGCTAGAGGTGACCACAACCCAACCGGATTCAACATCCAACGCACTGATCTCATAAGACATAGGGTAGTCGTTTGGTAATGAGGTTACGGTCGGGAACATTGGGTCAAAACACGGCGAACCGGAGTCGATATACGTCATTTGAGAATGGAATTCCGTCGGTGTGGTCGGTTTCGAATCATCGGGATGGGCAATAACCTCAGACTTGGCCACCTGCGGATTTGTGGGAGTGAGGCGAAACAAACGACTACGGGTACTTCCGGCATAACTGACAGCGTAGCTGTGTATACGGAGTGGGGTAGAGTGAGATCGACACGAAAAGGGGACAAGGATCATGATATTCGGACTGCCGAAACAGATCTCTACAACAAAAAGTGAGTTGTTAAACGAGGCTTGTGGACTACAGGCTACGAAAAACTTGTATTACTACCATGACTTTTCTGTTTTCATGCTTCTTTTATTACTGATAGGACAAAGTATACTAGTTTCAGGAAGAAGATTCACACCCAACAGAAAGTTGCCTGGTGGGTAAGTTGAGTATTTGAGATCACGATTTTCACGTTGCAGCACTAGGATGTTGACCGTTGATCAACGCCGATCAATTTCTAAACTGATCTTTAGCACTTCGTTTATTGTGACTATTTCATTTTCAATAAAGTAGACTGGAAAAATAAAAGCGTCACCCTATCTGTCACAGTGGAACGGTCTGATGAAAAAAATTTCCCTACCGATATGGCTGGAATGGAAGATCCACTACTAATAGGCCCATTTTAGTAGATAACACGTAAAGTATCTAGTTATTTAGAATCAGGTCCGAAACGGAACTTATTATCATGACGGTGGTGAAAACCAGAGCCGTTCAAACAGATCAGAGACTAGGTAAGTCAATCCTTTGCCTTAAGGAGGAGAAAAAAACAATCGGGAGATGATTTGCACACAAAAACCTCGAACAACGACGACTTGGTAATAGTTATTTGTATAGGAAGGTCATTTATAAATGAAGAAATTATCAAAATCTTACTCCTTTTTTTCAATCGCCTAATCCAAAAAAACTGGCATGCATTTAACACAGGCTTGAAAATCAGAAAAAAATGGTGGACGGTTTTTTTGGAAAGAGCAAGAATTCGAGAAATTCCACACTAACGTGATCCACTTCTAACTTCATTAACCGACTCTAAACATTTTCACTGGAAAAGTGCAAGATTTTCGGCAGCATTACTTTTGGCTCTTGCAGACGAATGCAATAGCATTACGCAATCAACTCGAAATTTTCAACAGCCGCTCCGTAAATGAACTAATGGATATACTCAACTGCATTCGAATGCATCTATTACGATTCTTGGTGAATAGCAACTAACGGTTCAGGTAAATGCGGAAACTACGGAAAAAAGACTATCGGATGAAAATTCTACTGAAATGTTTGTAAGGGATCGGGGTGAAGGAACATAACAAAGTGAATTCCGCAAAACACGACAATGAAGTCAAACGAGACTCAAGCAATGCGATAATATTGAATCTCCGAGAAATTCGAGCAAAACTTACACATTTTGCAGCAATGGATGTTCTCGATTTGCTTCGAAGTAGACCAGTTGATGTGCCTCGTCTAACCAAAGCTGGTTTAGTGGAAGACCCAATTACAAGAAAGGGCAGTAAGGAAGAATTGCAGAAGAACCAGGTGTCAGAGAAAAATAGCAGTATAAATATATATATATATATACTTATATATGCATATACATATATACATATATTAAGTGGGACGTATCATTTCACCGGACTTGTTCTCGACCTGGGTGGTCACCGGCGCGGTGGGGAGCATG
Source organism: Fasciolopsis buskii (assembly GCA_008360955.1). Lineage (NCBI taxonomy): Eukaryota > Metazoa > Platyhelminthes > Trematoda > Plagiorchiida > Fasciolidae > Fasciolopsis > Fasciolopsis buskii. The sequence continues at coordinate 93,656 of LUCM01003729.1, forward strand.
GGAGAAAATCAGTCATGAGTACGAAGGCCATGTCCTCACGACATTAAACCTTGGAGATCACTCCAAGGTTAAAATTAACCAGCAATAAAGGGTGCCGTTATGAAGAACGTGACTGTTGTAATTTCGCGCGAACTCGACTGCCGTAAGTAAATCATCAGATTTGATGTAGTAACGGAAGGTAACACTAATTAACTGCACATCCAGTAAAATTACCCATTACCTGTAATGAGGTACAAGATCGCTCGAGAGAATACTGGACACATTGATTTTATTTTACAAAGTTAATCAGATTTGCAATATACGTCAGAAGCGGTTGCCGATTAGTTATTATGGATTGCGTACTTAATGCGATTTTTAAATGAGCGAGTCAGTTGCTAGTATTATGCAAGTCATCCTGAAAAGTCACGTGGGTAAAGTGATTGCCGTCTCATTATTGTTACAATCCAATTCGGGGCGCAATGTGCATGCCGCGAAGCTGATTGACGTTCTCCAATAAGTATGAGACGAATGTGTAGTTGTTTCATTGCTTTTTTTCTCAACGGAAATGAAAACAATGGCACCGTGCACAATAAATCAACCCTTCTACAATTCAATTTTACTGATATTCACATTCAACTTAGCATTTTGTCTTTGAAACGGAATCATTTGTTAGGATCTGCTATTACAAATGTCAGACAATGAATCGCATGGAATGTTCCAAAATAATGCAATCCACCGCAAGCTAGAAAATTTAGTACACCAAACTCATACGTTCCAGATGTTTGGAAATATCTTCGCGAAAATTAGTGCTCATATCGATTCACAAATCCATAATACCGTGACAAAAAAATCGCATTGATAAAGGAATTTTTTAGTTCAGTTAGTGGGAACTCAACAACGGCGATAACAGCAGCAAAAACAACAACGGAGAAAACAACAACTAAAAACCGAATCATATGCATAAACTAAGACCGCTCGGAAAGATCGCAAGCCAAATGATTCCCCATCACCAATAGACAGTTACATATTGAACTCATCAGTTGTACCGCATTAGCTATACCGATCTTAAAAGCATAGAAAGCATAGAAAAAACATAACAACCATGTTATTCTCACGTAACCCTGCCCAGAGGAGAGAACATGCGGACGTGTGGGTAATGTGAAATTCAACAACAGAATCGAAAGAACAACGAAAACAACAAGAATTGCGGTGAAAAACATTATCGGAATTTAGATACACACATATATTATTTAAAATTCCCTATCGAGCACAAATCCCGAGTGTCTAGAACTGCTAAGACAAACAGTATGAGCCCAGTCGATCCGAATTATTTCTTAAAGTCGCAGCGAAATAACTTCCCTTTGCAGTTTCACAGCTTTAAACACATCCAAATGTAGAACTGTTTAATCCCACTGGATTCAAAGTCGACCTGCGATTTGGTACCCTGTGCAGTGTCAACAGAGCCCCAAGAACACACGGAACGCCATCGTGGCGCGAATGGGTTTGAAACTCGACAGCGCTAGTCATCATCATCATCATCATCATCCTTCAGCGTTAAACAGCAAGGCAAGCCTTCTGGAAATGGAGTAAGCTCATGCGACCTAGATTACGCAGACGACGGCGATTGGTGGGCTTACTTGTTCATAGTCTTTTCGACCATGCATCAATGCGCAGCTAGATAGACTGTCGAGCATCGATTGCCGGTGTTGGCAGGTGCTTTTGTACCTTAAATATGCAAAGTGACTTTACAGGAACTGGACGGACGAGTGCTCTCTTGCCGAATGTGATACTGGGTGGAGAGGATGACGACGTGGAACCGTTTACCTACCTTGTAGCTGCGTGTCCAACCGGATGGTTAGCTCGGGATTGGAGGTTAAGTATGGTCTTTATCCAGCTACGTTGCAGCATTACACTGGGGACTGGCACGTTGTGCGTCGGTCTGATATTTTCACTGAATTGTAGAAGGTCGTGTTGTTACTGTGCTGCAGTGGCGTTCAGTTCTGTTGTTAACAGTGCAGACGTGGGATTACTTTTTGGACGATGTTCGTCGTTGGAGGGTTTTCGACACCGATGTTCACTAGTGTGGCTAGGATAGGCACTGGCGTGACCGGGGAGTTAAATATGAGGTTAAAGTTTATTTGGGTGCACTTCGTGAAAATATCTCTTGCTTCAGCGTATGAAACCTAGTAAACTACGTCTGTGTTGGGTTTCACGTGTGGTTAACTCGGACACTCGTCTTACCACATCGTGCCACCATTTGTGTGTTTCTTCACTAAGGTAAAGGAATTTGGGGCCAACAGTATTGATGGGCAAGTACCGTTGGGCAAACGTGGGATGAGAAAATGTACAGCGAAGTTTAGGTAAATTAGGTTCTCACGCCTTCGTGGTTGGGGTCCAAAGTACTCGTCACTTGCTGGCTGGAGACAACTTAAGGATATTGGTTAGCAGTGAACTGATGAACAGTTGGCCGATCGTGCTGTCATTTTCCATTCGGATCCAAGAATTGAGTTTGAAAAACACGGCGTTTTATATAGTTAGAACTGTGTTCCGTTGTTGCTGCTCAGTATTCATCTTACTCTTTTGCCCGCCGTGTAGGTCCACTCCCTTGTTCCCGTTGGTATGTTCACTCTTTTTATAATATAAACGTTGTAACTCTGTGGGAAAGGCCAGCGGATCACGTTGAGCTT
>LUCM01003731.1:5000-7500 GCA_008360955.1 Fasciolopsis buskii
TGTTCAATATAACGATTAAGAAAATGATGATGAAAATGTTCATGATGATGATGATGAGTATAACGAGGAGGAATTTGATGATGATGATGTTGATGCTGATGCTGTTGTTATCAATGAAGTTGAAGTTGATGATAACGATAATGATGATGATGATGATGATGATGTTGATGATGGTGATGATAACGCCGATGATGGTGATGAAGATGATGATGATGATGATGATGATAATGATGATCATGATGATAATGATGATGATGATGATGATGATGATGATAAAATTATAATGATGATTATATTAATAATGATGATGTTTATAATGATAACGATGATGTCGATTTTGATGATAATGAATATCATGTTCATTAGAACGATTATGAGAATGATGATGAAAATGTTGATGAAGATGATGATGAGTATGACGATGAGGATTTTGATGATGATGATGTTGATGACGATGATTATGAGGATGATAATTATGATGATGAAGAAGTAGATGATGATGATGATGATGATGATTAGGATGATGATGATGATGATGATGATGATGATGATAATGATGATGATGTTGTTGTTCATGTAATTGATGATGACCATTATGATGATGATGATGATGATGATTAGGATGATGATGATGATGATGATAATGATGATGATTTTGATGATGATGATGATGATGATGTTGAGAATGACATTGATGATTATGTTGATAATGATAGGTATATTGTTTATGAAGATTTTGATGAAGACGATGATGATGATGATGATGATGATCGTGATGATGATGATGATGACGATGATGATTATGATGATGAAGTTGATGATGATGTTTATGATGATGACGACGATATTGATGATGATGATTTTGATGATCACGTTGACGATAATTATTATGAAATGATGAGGATATTGATGATGTCAATGTTGCTGATGATGATGAGGTTGATGATGATGATGATGGTGGTGTTGTTAGTGATGATGTTGATGATGATGAAGATGATTATGATGGTTATGATATGATCGTTGATGAAGCTGATGATGATGATAATGATGATGTTATTTAATATGACGATCATGATGACGATTATGAAGATAATGTTGATGATGATGGTCTTGATGATGATTATGTTGGTGATTATTATGATGGTGCTGGTAATGATGATGACCATTTTGAAGATGATGCTGACGATCATGGTGATGATAATGATCGTGATGTTGATGATGATGTTGGTGATGATGTTGATGGTGAAGATTAATATGATTAGGATTGTCATGATAATGATGACATTGATGATATTTTAGTGACGGTGATGATGATGTTGATGATGAAGATGATAGGGATGATGATAATGATGATGATGAGGTTCATAATATTGATGATGATGATGATGAAATTTAGGTGAGGATGATTATGATGTTGATGGTGATGATGATGATGATGATGAAGATGATGATGCAGATGGTGAAGATAAAATGATTATAATTGTCATGATATTGATGATGTTGATGAAATTTTAGTGACGTTAATGATGATCTTGATCATGAAGATGATGATGATGATGATAAGGATGATGATGATGTTCATGATATTGAGGATGATGATGATGATGATGATGATGATGATGATGATGATTAGGTAATGATGACGAGGTTGATGATGATGATGATGGTGATGATGATGATGATGACGATCATGCTGATCATGCAGAAGATGATGATGTTGATCTTGTTAATGACGGTGATGGTGATAATGATCATGAAGATATTGATGATGATGATGATGATGATGATGTTGATGATGATGTTGATGATGATGACGATGATGAGGATGATGTTGATGACGATGCTGATGGTCGTGGTGATGACGATGATGTTGATGTTGATGATGATGATGATGAAATTGATGATAATGATGATGATGATATTCATGATAATGACGAAGATGAGGATGAAATTTTAATGAAGATGATGATAATATTGATGTTGATTATGATGATGATGATCATGATCATGATTATATTGATGATGATAATGATGATGATGATGATGATGATGGTGATATTCATGATATAAATGATGATGTTGATGAAACTTAAGTGATGATGAGGATGAGGATGATGATTATTATGAAGATAATGATGCCGATAATGATGAAAATATAGATGATGAGGATGATGATGACGATGATGATGATGGTAATGATGAAGATGATGATGATTATGATTTTCATGATATTGACGATGATGATGGAATTTTAGTAATGTTGATGATGATGTTGATGATTAGGATGTTGATGATGACGAGTTCGATGATGATGATAATGATAATGATGATATTGATGATGATGATTATATTACTGATGATGGTGATGATGGTGAGGACGATGGTGATGATGATGATGACGTTGATGATGACCATTATGCTGATGATGAAAAATTTGATGATGATTATTTTGTTATTGATGAGGATGAGTACGATGATGATGATGAAGATGATCAAGATG
>LUCM01003731.1:24591-29302 GCA_008360955.1 Fasciolopsis buskii
ATCGTAATGAGCGACCCTTACTTTACTACACTTATAGCTACTGACCCCATTTATTCTAGTTTATCAGCCCACCTAAATAGGTCTCACAATTCGCACGTGGGATGCTCGTTTTTGGCATGTGCTGTCCAACTCAAATCACAGCTGGTGAACACAGCCCGATGGTACTAGACGATTTTCAGTGGCTAGTAAACTATGGTCAGGGATTGCTAAACGACGGAAATGTTGGCAGTATTGTTTTCCGATTGGTAATAATGCCCATAAGTTGGATGTATCTCTTATCCACGTTTCGTTGAATTATGGCTAGCAGGTACATACAGTGAGCAACCAATTACTGGCACATACTCGAGGACGATGAAAAGTTCGAAATCGCAAAGATGCGTTTGATCTCTGGTCTTAACTATTGCAGGTCTTGTGGTGCAGCCATGAATTTGGGGACCCAAAGCAAGTCAATTATTTGGGAAAATCACAGACCAGAACTTTACTTTTGTCGGAGAAAACAATCCCGGTAGCTTTGCAAATTGGACACAGCCAGGAAGCACCGGAGAGAAGGGAAGGGAGCCTAAAACGCGACCCAAATTTGTCTAACTACCTATGTTATCTTCGTCCCCACGTTGGTCATATGGTTCACATCTTGGCATTTGCATGTGTAAGTCACATGACTGGTTCCCTTCCCTTCCGCATTTTCCCTTTCGGCAACTTGGCAATGACCTTGACCTCCCCATTTAAAGTAATGTGCACTGGTCATACAAGGTCTAACTACGAAATAGATTTCTATTGTCATAGGAGCAAAACATTGAAGTTCTGCTCTGTTCTTTTGTAAAATGATCATTCTGTGCCTCGGATTTATTACTGGGCGGTGGTACGCGTTGTGCCACTTTTTCGATCAATTTCACCCAAACGGTCTTTTCAATCACAACTTTGAGCCCCCGCACCTGACTGGTAGCGCGTTGATAACTAAGCAGAAATTTAAGTCACTGATTGACTGGGGAACAAAATGACTTGACTCTGATTTCCGTCGGACTGTACATTTAGTGCATCTTCATTGCTGAAAATTGATTGGACCACTAACTGATTATTTTATTGATTGTATGACTGAACAACTGACCATTATAGTGTGAACTGACTGACTGATACCTCGACTGAGTTTGACTCACTCGCTTCACGTCAATCATGGTCGACTGAACGCACCGAAGTACGAAATGTTCTGTCCAGTCCACTAGTACGACTTCGAATTCAGTATTCCGTATAAACTGCCTGCTTTGTGCTTACATCAGGCCTATTCGGAAAGTAAGTAACAACTGAACTCCGTTTTTCCAATTTTCGATTTTATTTACGAGTTTCGAATGGTTTGTGGGCCAAAACCGAATCCGGCACAACACGCGTCGATGACTAGCCTAAGCCTCCGCTTTATTTTTCCCGCTTGGCACTATCGAATCATGAGGCTTGAATGTGTCCTCCGCAGCGGGTGGTGAATGATTTGATCAATAAGGTGCCCGGGGCATCTGAGTTCAGGGTCACTCTTGCCTTTGGTATTTCGGTCTGGCGTTACAATAACCTGGAATATCGACACAAGTCTCAAATGACTTTTGTAATTGTCACAATACATGATTCCTGAATTGGTCACTGTAGACAGGTCTTGTTGCAACTTAAGGCCATGGACGACTCAGAGATTCGGTTAGCTTTGTTCGTGTCCCTATGCGCGGTGTGCATAAGAAACAAGCATGTGACCTAATTATTCAGAGGTACTGGTCACAGCCTACGACACCTTGCCTATGATAATGCTAACTTAAATTGGTGAGGAGCCGATGTGCTGTGGCTGATTAAAGGCTACTCTGCTTCGGTGCGATAAGTTGTACATACCGGAAAGCACGACACATAATTCGGAAATAACCGGAGCTGATTGTAACCCGCCTTTTGATCATGGTATTGAATCTAGATCGACTTGCGGCCTGAAGGAAAAATACAGAATCAGTCAAACCGCCTGGCTTCGCGATTGATTGAAAGTGGTCTGTTTTTGGGACAATCTCAGAGGCGGGCAGAGGCGTGGCTCGATAGGGGCCCGAAAGACCAGAGACAGTTGACCGATGAGCTCTATCCTGTGTGAACCGGTGCAGGCCGCGAAGTTTCAAGCGATAAACAAAACGGTCATGTTAATGGGCCGGAGGCCACTATAGTCATTCTTGCCTGATTAAACTGGTCGGGACGGGACTAAAACAAAGACGACCGACGGAAGCCGCTAAAGTCAGCCACGGCGAGTAACACTTCGATTGTCTGTTCTAGTGCTCAGACGACGTTCCTGCATTGACTCGAAAATATTGGGTATGCAATGATTTGTGGACCCTTTCCCAAACCCATCCAATGGATTGCGTCCATCAGATCTGAAGAGCACTGAAAAAAAAACCAAGTTACTTCTTCATTGTGACATTTAGGGATGGATTAGCAATTGGTAAATTAAATACAGCATATCGAATTTAAGTTGCTTTAATACGAAGAAATGTCCTTTTTTAGTGAATAAATAGTCACTTCATGTTGAGTCCTGATTCGCTAGGTTATACATGAAAGCATTATACGGCTTAAAATGTTCGATGAAAGCGCATAACCACCTTAGTGTCACAGATTCCTGAGAGATATTTTGCGATATTCTTATCCCATGTGTTGATTTCCATCTCAAACACGACAGAAACGATTCTCGGAATTGAACCAATCCGTGAGTAGCGTGCAAACTTTCACTTGTCATGCCCACATTTCTTTCCGAAATAATTCTGAAACCAAAAAAAAATGAAAAAATTTAAAAAATCAAAATTTTTAAGTATCGTTCTAAAAATTTCCGTGTGAACTATTCGAAAAACACCATACACGCGGTGCATCAGCCTACTAGAAGGCCTCAGAGATAGATAGCCTAACCGACATCAAACCGCAGATACGGGAAGCATTTCGAGATGACGTCCACCATGCGCACCGGTCCGTTTCCAACACTGAATCATTTCCATTCTTAGGAAGACTGCTTGTTCTACAAAACAGGGCCGTGTTTATGCCCTTCCAGTGATTCGCACTTGTCAGACAGATTTAGCCGGAACACACAGGCCGTCTGTGCGCACGGATCGAAACACTTGTACTGCTTAATGAATTCAGTGGGAAAATATTCCACAACACGCTACAACAGTTTTGTGCACACGTGTGATTTGAGACAGGGTCAGATCATTTAGCTAACGGACAGACGAAACGGCTGAACGAGTAAGTGTTAGTCCAATCACTGATCAGATATGAACAAGTGGCATATAACCTTTGAAAATTGAGAGTTGCATGGGAAATGAAAGCATGGCTACACGCAGCAAAAAGGACTTGTAGCTCGTAAACTCCGGTTATTCACATTAATCGATATACAAATGTAATCAGAAGTTCACTTTAGAATGTTGTGGGGATGATCCAAGTCTTCTGTAATTAATTTAGTTCACAAATAAGCTAACCTTTCCTACCACACTTAATGGCTGCTTAAGTGAATCTATGTGAATAGCTGAATATTTTTATGCTCTGCTTGTCAATCGTTGTATTAGTATTCTGGAGAGCCGTGGAAACTGTGTGTATCACGTAAATTTTCACTATTATTTTTTGCTCCTATTGCTATCAATACGGTGTACAATGACACGATGTACATACAAAGTTGACTGCTCTGTATACCTGCTTTTCTGTTCCAGGCGACCAGTGTGGTGGTATATGGTCGTTAGGTGGAATGTACTCCTGCACGGACTGTGTGAAAAGGTTCAGAGTTCATTCCGGTTGTTACTACATTTTAAACTCCTACGCCAGTGGTTCGCCTTCGGTACAACTGAACGTGACCAAGGTTAGTCGATTGAAAGTCGATTGAACTGGGATCACGTGATTTCGCGATTTTGGTTGTGGTCGTGACCTTTTGTGTGATTCAAAACTGTTCCAGTTTAACTTTCAGTTACCACAGCATTAAGCCCACAGTTTTATAAATCAATTCAATATGGTTACCATGCCGATTGTGGAGGAAACATAATAGCACGCGCACAAACGTAAACACAGACACGTTCACACAAGTAAACAGATCGTAGGCCAAATGGCATGGGCTCACATATTCAAGACTTTGAGGTGACAGAACCTAACGCATGCAATCCCCAATCCACTATGAGCATTCATTGAGGTTCAGGCGATGCAGAAAAAGGAATAAGATTCATTCATTGGAATTCAGGGTCAGTGAGTGCGAAAACAAACGCCTTACAGAATGATCCGAAGGCATCATAGCGGAGGACGAGGCTGTTGACTTTGCGGTCACAGACGACATAGGATGAGTGCCAGAGGAATGGACATTTAACAACCGGGCCGCGGACACATGCCGGTTAGCCGGACTGAACTTGTCGGATAGGCGAAACTCCTTATTCCTCTTAAGGGGTACTAAAAGCGGTGTGGATTTCGGTATATACCATCGAAGTGCCCGAAGTGACGGCTAAATTCTCACACTGTTTATGCATATCACTCGAAGCGAGAAGCAAAAGTATCACCTAAATAGCCGATGCGTAGGACAGCTTCGGCGGACTTTTCGCTTTGCGTGATTTGGCACTGCGACTGTCGCGTAAACAGTTCAGGCTAATCGAACCAGCTAGTTAACCCTAAAGTCAACCAATCACGTAGGTTGTTAGACGTTGATCTGAGTCAGCCCGATGACTGTCCTATTCAGTGAACATCAATC
>LUCM01003734.1:4537-23129 GCA_008360955.1 Fasciolopsis buskii
ATTGGTTTACAAATTGGGAGGTGATGCGTCGTATGACCTTGTAGTGTCGAAGCTTCCTGAAATGACATCTATCAGAGATTCTTTGCACAGGTGGGAATATGAAAAGTCCACTTCAGATTTTTACCAATAGTAGCTCCTAGATGTTTCACAGAATTAACCCTGGTAAGTGTCTCTGAGTTGATGAAAAACCTTTCGGATGGGTGGGATGACCGTGAGAGACAGAGCGGACATTCGCAACATTTAGATGTGTTGGGATTTAAACCAGCATGTGCAGAGAAATGGCAGATAGAAGGTAGGTTGTGGAAAAACCTTTAAAATTCGTCGTTGCTCGAAATGGCTTGAGAGATGGCAACATCATCAGTATACTTAAACAGATGACAGGGTGAGCTAGTTGGTAAGTCGCTGATGTAAGCAAAGAACAGGTATGGTGAAAGAACAGCACCCTGCAGCGCGCCTGAGTTGTTAACCAGAAACTAACGTGCAGTGGACGCCAATGTTGTCCTCTTTTATTAGCTAGCCCAATTATGGTGCGCCACTATACAAATGTCCGTTACCATTGGCGACTCGATGTACTCTAGTATTCTTCTTTTACATCGAACTCGGTATCCGGCATTTGTCATGGTACTAATTCACGTATTAATTCCCTCACCCTTTCCGCTTCGTTCCTATCATCTTCCAACCTAACGTTTTTCTCATGCACTGAACATCCCATACGGTAAATCGGGGAATGAACCGATCACGAGCATGACTGCAGATCTCACTAGCATTGTGGAAGCTTCTCACCGTAACTGTCACGTCACACTCCTAATTAGTCAACGTGCCGTCACTAAAATACAACTTATCGCACAACAAATGGAGATCGTGGTTGTGTTTTACGCAGTTATTCACAATCTTCTAATGACGACCAACGGCCTGAACCACGACAAACGCAGGACACCGAATATTCCTGTATCTTCGAAGGCAAATGAACATTACAGAGTGCAGACGATTATGGACGCAGCAGTAATTTATTTGATAACATGAAAATTTGTCGAACAAATGCCAGGAAGTGTGAGAAGCCGAGTGACATCGCTCTCAATTTTATGAACTTGAAACGATGCGCAAGTTTTCTTTGAAAAAACCCGGAAATCATCTATAGAACGCTCAAACTTAGGATGAGAAAGATCACAAATCGAGAAAGAACTTCAGTTTCTTCAACCAGAACGCCAGCCGCGTCGGAGCGAGTAACCATGACTACCAGTAGAGCGCAACTGGGGGACGCCATTAGTATAAACCCCCATATACCTACTTTTGGCGACTGAAACAATTACATCTTCGTTTAATTTTCAAGATAAAAGAGTAAGAAACACCTGCAAATTATTTTAAACGGTTTACCTTAATCTGCAAGTATGAGACTAAAACCTGCAATCATCAGACTGGACTGCTTCTAACTGTCGTAAAGGCGGCTTGAGCTGCTGAAATTCGTTTGTTGCCGGGCCGGTGAACGGCAACGGGTAGGAGTTGTTGATTACGAGGGTAATTAAAATGGCGGAACAATACACAAATAATTTGGAAGTCAATTAGATTGCTAGTAAATGGTTTAGGGGGGGGCAGAGTGGGAAGTCATATGATCAGCGACTCTCTCTTCTCGTTGGACAAAAGAAGACATCGAGGTGACTTAATGGCGACCGTTATAAACGGCTTGCCAGTTTTTGGCACAGTTGACTTTTTTAGCAAGACGTAGACTGTCGCACACGTGGCCAGGACAGGAGGCTTGAAAAAATACAATCTGGGCTGTTGGTTAGGTTGCAATTATTTAACAACAGGGTCGTTACTATATGGAACCAACTGCCTAGAGACTTGGTAGTCATGCAAAGCGTGGTTCCATTTAACCAGGCGTTGGATTCAAATTAAGATGGGGTTTGTCCCGAGGTATGAAATGAAGGGTTAATTTCTGGTAAGTTTTCGGTCGCACGTCCCATCATCCTTGATCTGAACTGTGAACGCTTGCGACCCGTAATATCTCTCACCGTCAAGGTGAGATGAGGTATTCTGTTTTGTTTCTTTTAGCGAGACCAATTTAACTGGATCTGAAAGACGTGGATTCCTGACCGAAGTGCATACCATCTAAAGAACTGTGGACACATGAATGACGCAGGCCAGAACTTGTCTTGCGAAAACTGAACTGAAAGACTGTCAATCATCTGATTGGATGGTCAGGTAGAGCAGCAGCCAATTGGCCGATCTCTCACTTCATCGGGGGTTGAGGATTGCAGCTGGAGAGAGAAGACAGGCTTGGGTGGATAAGGGATGCGGCCTAATTTTTCACTTTTACTGTTGCCTGCGAAGGGACAAAGGGGTTGAAACTGATTGAGGTGAGACAGGAAATTACGAGGGAAGCAGAGGGGTGGGTAAGGTCAGATCCAGGGAAAATAATGGGCGTCGATCTTTTACCTACCTTGTAGATGTTGGAAGTGCGATCCCAAACGTGTTGCCTATTTGACTCCGATAACGCAATTGGCCAAACCCTTCAGTCGACATAATACAGAAGGTCTGAGCCAACAGTCGGGTAGGAGATTTGTTTTGTATATATCGTGGCCCCGGCGTAGCGCCGATACGATAATACGTGAGACTGCAAGACCACAACAAAGGGGTGCCGTGTGATCGTAGCCATCCGAAAGCGAAGACTTTCATAAAGTGCAACACGAAGGGAAACTTGCAGATCTGGTTTGAGATGAAGCAGACTCAACCAAACAAATGTCGCGGAATAGATGTAAAGCGTGGAAGTGGACTGGAGAGGAGATGGTGCCCGAGAATAATCTATTTTCACATTGGATGCATAAAATAGATAAGTAGCACTGTTACAGTTGGTCTGACTAGGGTCGACTATCGAAGGCTGAGCATCTTGGTTTGGTAAAGTGGTCAAAAATTGGTTACCGGGATTTTGGGGTGAGAAGAAGAAGGATATGGCAATTGGGTGATTTTCTAGGTCTGAGATGGAAAGATGAAGGCAGAGGTCGCAACGCCACAAAACAAAGCAACAAGCTGTTAGACTGAACTATGCTGTTGCGCGCCCCAACAAAAATAAGTAGAACTGTTGGGATATATCAAACTGGGAACAAATAGCAAGGATGGTGAGGTATTACTGCCCCTGGCGAAAATTGCACTTACTTGTGCAAACGGCAAATGTCAATAAGATTACATTGGCTATTCATTATGTGGATACAGAGGCAAGAGGTGTGACGAAAATGTTTCGAAGGTCAGCAGTAAGACGTGAGAAAGAGTCTCGATTTCGCTCAGAATCCCTGACCATCCTCGTGTGCTCGGTCTAGTGAGGTACAGGGATCAATTTTGAGGACGGTATGGGAGAAGTCGATGGTGTTATTTAACCAATTTTCGAAAAAGACAAGTTTTAGTAGCGAGTGCTTCAGGTTTAAGTTTACTCCAGTTAAATGCGCATTCGACCAGAACGAAGGTGGACCGTAATTTTTTCTTGGAAATCGGGAAGAGGACAGTGAGACTGTCACTTCCTAGTGAATATGCGATGTTGGTAGATCCTCGTAACAGTGGAAGGCCTAGTATGACTTATGTCTTATCAGAGAATCGCAGGTTTAATTTTAGTCTGCTGAACCAGAATGGATCCAGTTTCAACAAGGCGCATTTCTGCTTATAATTGAGTTCCAGACCGTTTTCCAGTAGCGGCTTAGAAAAGTCTTTGCGCATTTTTAATAGTTATTCTGTAACATTAGCGTGTTAAAGTACACAATAACGCTATATTCCACTATTGGTGGAGCATAGACCATAAAAATGCCGGCTTGCTTTCTCTTAAACGAGAATTTCGGTTTCATTCTAATAAGTCTAAAAGCCGCGAAAAATGGTTGAATGCTTTGACCCTGTCGAGAGAGTCGTTGCGATAAGTGTTGCCTTAGAGGATTGACGAAATTTTGGTGCGGGCCGTGGGTTGTCTTTTTTAATCAAGTTTGCTAATATTTCTAAATTCCTAGAGTTATTATTGGGATCGAGTTCTTGGTAATAGAGTGAGTTCTCAGAGTACTGCTTTTGGGTAAACACAACGGGGCTTAACTGGAACTGCAGTGAGTATTCCCTTATTTTATTAAATTTTCACCCGACTTTACAGAGTTTTTAGACTGCATACAAATGGGCTTATTTTGTATATAGCTAGCTGAGGAACACTGTTTTTTGGGTAACCCAGTCTGGTCAGTCTTCAAAAATGGCTTATTGCCATTCGGATTAGCACTGAGAAAGAAGCTGTCCCGGTTTTGAGCGCCAAAAAAGCGGATAGAATACGCATCTGGGATCACACTTCCAACTTCTACAGACTTGCTGTCGCTGGATGTTTTGCGTATATCTCCGGCACAAAATAAATAATTTCTCCATCAGGCCCAAGATAACGGAAAGCATGCAGTTGAATGAAACCAACTGGACCATGTTCACCTTCAAATGGGGGTGTGCCTATATGATGCGCATTTTTTTGTCGAGGCCTAAAATGGGGTCTGTTCGTAAGCAAACATTACTATCTGGGAGGTTTAGTCATCAATGGCGTAGGCATCTTTTCAGTTTGTAATAACACCAACTGAAATACTCGTTATGTCACTTCACGTATTCCACTTTGCATTTGGCATATACAACTGTTTACACTGTGCAAGCGGGTACTGGCTAGTGGATTCTTTCTTCTGACTTCCATGCCGTCCGTCGGCGAAAGCACCAGCTCATGGACAGTGCCCATTAGCCTCGTTGACCTGGACAGGCCGGTGAAAGGTCAAATAAGAACATAAGGGAAGACGCGGTCAACATTACGCTCAAAAACTGGACAGAAATGACGTTCAGTTTTCAAACAGTAACCGAAAACTACCAGCTGCATCAAGATCCAGGGTCCATTGTACATGAACTCTTGCGGATCAAAGTAAACACATTTGCCTCTTACTATTTTCATTGTTGGGTCTCACGCGGGGTGCCAAGCAGGGTGCGCGGGTCACTGGGAAATCCTATGTGAATCCCGACAGTAATTCTTGTATATCTTCCACTGAGATCCCAAGAATGGCAATTTGTCACGCTTCACAACGAGCACCACGCGGTCCAGCGGCATGGCACATTTCTGCATGCTGAAGAGCCGTGTCTGATTTTAAGGTGAGCGCAAACGTTACGATGAACTTCGCGAAATCATTGCTTTTAGTTTGTCAAGGCAAGCTCCACTGCTAAGCCTAAAGAAGAAATCTTGCTGGTGCCTGGATTAGTCGTGGGGGAAAAGGATTATGCATAAAAAAGGACTCACTTACCCACGGTTGGCATTTGGCTCGCGCGGACTGTTTGCGTAGTGTGTTCAGCCATCTGTTTGTCACTTGTGATTCGACGGTTTGGTTTGTGTTATCTCATAAATGTAGGAGTCAACAAAGGTTTTTACGCGTAACATACGAACATCAGAAACTGGTGAATTTCACAAGTGACTTCTAATTATAGACTATTTTTCCTTGTTTTCAGGCTGCAAGTATCCCAATATTCTCCTCACAGTTTCGTTCCAAGTCCACCATATTGTGGTTATGGATACCGTTCCAAACGTTTGCGTGACAGAGACAATACTTTGCGCTCACAAAAGCAAAAAGAGGCAGGCACGCCAACTTGTATTCATAATGTACATCAAATGTTAATTTCGCCAAAGACCTTGATCACTCGTGAAAAGCGCTAGTTTAAATGAGGAATTTACGGGGAAGACGCAACATATTCACGCCAATAGTTGGCGTAAATCCCATCTAGAGGTTGCTCAGATTGACTTTATTACTTAGTTGATCTCGAAACCCCCATTGAGGAAGCTGGCATTATTTGTCACTTTTCTATGAAGTGAACTTGGGGATGATTGGGATAGTTTTGTAATTGTTCAAATAGACCGAAAACCGGTTGGCAAGGAACTAGTCTCTATTTTGTTTAAAAATAACCGCAACTACTTTCGGATTTTGTTTAAAAACTTCTAAAGAGTGCCTAAAAGATGTAGCTTCCACGTTCTACTTCAAGAAGGCGAGTCTCCCAGAGAAAATGAAAACATACATCAGGGGTTTCTCAGTATTCCTCCGCCCACAGACGTTGCTTTAAGGTTGCCTTCCAATTTTTCCCGGGATTAGATAGCCTGATTCTGTCACCATAATCACTGCCTCCCATAGTGGCAGGCAATCCGATCTGAAGGGCGCTCCGATTTACGTCATTAGCTGGTTAATTTAAAAAAAAGCGTAGTGGACAAAGCTGGCTTTATAAGATAGTTTTCGGAGGAATCGACCCCACAACGGCGTTTGCTTACATGGATAATCGTGCGATGGGCAACGAACAATTTGCTATATTGGTAGGCGAAACCCCGCTATTGCTTTCACATCTTTAGAAAAATGTGGCATGATCTTAGAAGAAGCAGCTTCCATTTTTTACATGGAAACAGAAAAACTCCCGGCAAAAATGGAAACAAAAATTCAGCCTTTTCCACTGCCGATCTGCAAATTAAGGCGGTCCTCAGACTTAGTCCGATGGTAACTTTTAAAACTGCCGCGATCCGCAATCCCAATCCTACCTTCTCATTGCAATAACGGGCTTGACCTACGTGCCAAGAGTGGTGTGAGCACACGGTTTCAGAAGCGCCAATGACGAAAATCGATCGAAACAGGGTTTTATGCCATAACTAGAACGGCAAAGTGATCTGAAGAACCGATTGTCCCAACGCAAATCTCATTACGTTTGCCTGCCCTTAACCTTTGTGGCCACTTGTGCCTCACTCTTACTCGGCTCCGTACGAATGCGATACTGACAACCCCGACAATTTACCGATGCAAGAAAAAGACAGTCGGAAGAGGTAGTAGGTGCAGTGTGTTCTGACAGGAGCGTGCAAGCGGGGCCCGCGTGATCAACGCACAAATGGCTACCGCGCTTGGAGGTCAACGTTCGGTTAAACAAGCTACTCGGAGGAACACCTCCATATTCCGCTATAAATTTGATACGGGCAAGATGAAGCAAATTTCCTGGCACTTGCTCCTCGTAAGTAGCATTTGCTAATAAAATATATATTTTACATAGCTACGCCGAAATCACGTACCATCATAGACCCATCCGATTGTCATGGACGTGGATGGAGGCAACCTCAGGAACCGGTAAATTCTCCTGAACATCAACTTTTTCCCATAATAAACTATAGGAGTTCACCTTTTGAACTACCTGCGGTGACAGTGTTAATCATTATGTGCGACAAGTATTGGCCAGATTAATAACTAGAGAAATAGCACGTGAAGTAAATTACTCTGGAGCGCAACAAAATGACTTTCAAAAAACGAAAATCTAGCAGGCAAGCGTTGGCAAGCCGTTAATATGTCTACCTGAACAATGAAGAATCTGGGCTGCTACAGGAAAACTTTAAAAACGCTACGGCATAAAGTATAATTCCGGTTGCGATGAGGTCGTGTCCTGCTGTTTTTGTTTTACTTCTGGAGAAACCGACCAATTTATATTTAGCGTGATCAGAATCGCACAAAATTGTATGCGACATAGCTTATTTAATAAAATGTCTTGTTGTACCTTTTGCGCTCACCACAAATCCCGGCGGAATTAATCCAACTCTCATCCTTTTCCGCTTTTACATATGCTCTTCTCGATTCCTACCTCAATAAGTGACCGCGTATCACATTTTTGTTCCATTCTAGCATATTTCTTCGTACCGGAGCAGCAAACGTGCCCTAGTCTCCGGTGTACTATTCCGAGATGAATCATTGGATCTGCCACACAGACCAAGCCATAAGATAACACCTACTTGAACCTGCATGATTTAGTAACATAAACTGACATGCTGATGCAAGTATGTTTAGAAATTGAGGTCGCCAAACGGGATCCTTAACCGTGACGTTCTACGACCGGAAAATTTTTCTCAACTGCATAGCTTCACTGTTGGTACTGCTACCACAATGTCCAACATGACCACGGCTGTTAATATGCCAGTAAATACCACACGTTTGACGCTAAAAGGAAGACATCAAAATCCGGCACATGCTTCGCACTGGCTTGCCAGCGTCAGATATATTACTCTGCATATACTAATCTAATCGCCGGTTTCTTCTTTTCGTTGATTTCGTTTTTTCCTCACGTTCTCAGCCAATGGTTTGCCGGAATATGGCACCAATATTCTTCTCCATTCCACATTTCCTAGGGGCTTTCGCTTATTTTCTGGAATGCAAAAACTACAGCAAGATGGATGACTACCATGTTGGTTCTCATTTTAATACTGGGCATCTATTGTCTACTTACATTGAACCCTCCAGCTGTTTTTCTACACTTTGACAATTATGAACCCCGTAAATACAGGTGTTGTTACCTTTCTTTGCCGTGGTTTAAATTTCATATCCATTTCACAAGATCGCCAAGTCCGATTAGCCCGGCCATATCTTGATTATCGCAGCCACCCTTCAGTTCAATTTTGAACTGGCGTTTAGCCTCATTGGTGCGTATAGGCACTCTGTTCCTCGCAGATTGCCGTTGAAGATTCATTGTAGAAAAACGCAGAATTTGGACCAACTTCTCATTTTGTTCCCACCTGTGAATCTCCTTCCTCCTTCCAACTTTCAATGCCTCTGTTTAACTAGGCATGCCTCTCGGGTTGATTGGGAAATATCCTGGTTTCATCATTATATTCAGACATCGATTGCTGTAGTACTGAAAACGAAAAATTCATGTTGACGTCGTGTGAGTGAGCAGGATTTTAAAAAGGCATGTTGATCGGTATGACTAAGATAAGAGAAAATTCAGCATAAGTTGTTTTCATAACTACAGAAGCAATGGGATATGGTTGCTGTGCGTAGTTAGAAGGGTTAAACAGTCAATTCTCTTATGTACTCCGAGGATCATGGATGTCCTCCGCGGAGATGGAAATACGGTAAGCTTCACTAAAATTTTGAAATGGTTGGATTGTGATGTCGCGGTATCACTGCCGTTACTGGAAACAGTTGTTAGGGAGATGTCGTAGTAGTCAGATCTTAATGTTGGTTTTATTCTTAGAAACACAAGAAATACTTCGGATAGCTCAAATTCAATGTCAGACTTTATGTTTATAATGACATAAGGCACTAGTTAAAATTCATAACACGATGCAGCGTTCATAGTTTTAAGAAGGACAAATTCAAATCAGTGATTGCGCTGGGAGAGCAGACCTGCAGGGTCACAGTACTAAGTGAGGAATGGTAGATTTGCTATGGTTGGTAGTTCTGGGTAACTGAAAGTGTTTGAGAGATCTGTTGGGCTAGCCGAATCTGAATGCACTTTCTCATCCAACCTGTCATCCAATCTACTGCTAAAAACTTAAGGCCGGTTTGACTGCAGAGGTCTGGTGTTTGATCCTTTGGATTCCTGTCTTATTCCCATGCAGTGCATTCAACCAGGAACGATGGATTAGTGAAAGCGGGAGCCTTGTCACTAGAAGAAACCGACCAACTTTATTTAGGGTGATCAGTATGGCATGAAATTAGAATTGATGTAGTTTTTGCAATAACATTTTATAAAGGACACGCATTGCGACAGCTGTCTCCAGTGGCTTTTGACGGCCTGTTATGTGTCGATTGTCCTGTAGCACACATGAGTCACCCTGCGAAATAGGAGCGTCCAGTCTTCATGCTGAATCGGCGCCCAATATCAGACCTTTTTATTATGCATTGCTAGAGCCCGGCTGGGCATTTGGGCATTTTGCATATACCAGCATCTATTAAAATGTAGCACTGAATCTTAAAATGCATGATGTCGTGAAGAAAGTAATTAGATGCTCAAAGCACAGCAAAATGATAGCTTCCGTCGGTCAGCAGCTATTTGCTCCGCTGCTTTCGTGTCGAGCGGAGAAGGGGTGTCGGAGTTTTCCCTCCGTTAGCGTGGATTTCCTTGGCCGTATCTTCGCTCGAAATGGTTGGGAGTGAGAAGGGAGGCGCGGCTGCTTGTTTACTGGTCTATAAGCTTGCGCGGCTCACCTGGAGGTCACATTTTAGCTAAATGCTGAGTTTTATACCATCACTGTAATGAGATATACTGGTCGACGAGACGTACCAACAGGGACGTACAACAACAACGGCACCAAGTTCGTCGGGTGTCTCAGCGCCGAAAGACAGTATAATCAGCTCTGATCAAAGAAATCTTGGGAAATATGCCACAAATGGAATTCCTGTGGCATTCTAGTTCCCTTTTTCTAGTAACAAAATTGATTCCTGGCGGCGCGAGATCCGATCGCTTTGGAGTCTGCTGGTAGAACTGATGAGAGAACAGATTGTCACCGCTGGATGCTCGTGCTCGTATCTTTTAGAGATCGAACGAACCCTGAACAACAGAATGCTATTACCAATTTTCTCCAATGCAAAGTACCAGCCGCCACTGATGCCGAGCAGCTCAATTCGGCTTGGGGGCAGCACCCTTTAACGGGTGGTTTGGAACGCCAAAAATAATTACTAAACTTCATGGAGGTAGGTAAACTATTTAGCTTACATTTTTTGGCTGCTATGTTTGAAGTAATAACTACCAACTCTTTAGTTGAGGCAGAAACAGAGTTTAGTGGTTGACGCAAGTTTAAAAAGAGTGATGTGATCCTAGCAGCTGCAGAAACGACGAACCAAGTCCAGTGGCCCCTGAGGACGAGAGAAGATTAGCCGTCATACGCCGGCAGTCTGATTTAAGCAGCTCTTTTTGGCACAGATAATAGCATCCTGCGCACAGACGAACATACGATGTGCCTATCAGAATATTTTAACCGATTTCGGGATTCCTGAGCTAGGGGTGTGCAGGCGTACAGTTCTACGTCTTTGTGTACCCATTGGGTAGGTAGTAGGCCTAATGCTGTTAGTCTTGTGAACTCAAGTGCCTTAGGGGGCAAGTAAGAAAAAACAGTCTCCTGCCGAAAGTCATTCTAGGCCACTAGCTGCAAGGAGGAATTTTGGCTGTTGGATTAACATCAAGATTGGTTTAAAATTTCTTCTCCCGTTCTTTCGTTTTTATCTTCCGATACCAAACTATTTCTGACCACCTTGCTCGAAATGGCACTGATTTTGGTCGTCACCGTGGTCTCTTTTTGGGTCAGTGCGTTTACTCTGAATCATTTTGTCCCTGTGCTCTTTATTCGAGCCCATTTTCCGGATATTTGTCGCACTCACTGTTGATTTGGCTTGAGAAAGCTTGTTTTGTTATGGGACATTTTTTTGTCGCTCGCGTTGGTCGGCTGTAGACTTTCTGTTCTTTTAAATTGTCTAATGGCTACCACGCTCAAGCAAGTGTTTGTGGGACCTGGGCAAGCGTGCAGAATCTCTCATATCTGCTTCAACCGCGGGGCAAGCACTTTCCATTTACGTCCCTTCAACGAGCATTCGTTTTTACACAGAATTTTATCCTAAATTTCGTTGCATTTTGATCGGAAAGCAACTGAGTCTCATTGCCAAAGATATGGTCGCTGCGTATACAATTTCCAGCCCAAGAATATTACCGTGGTATTTATGTACCAGTCCTGTTCTTCCCTGAGTTACGCATTCAGTTGCCCACAGATCGCTCAGAGGTTTCGCGGCGTTATCCAGAAATTGAAGTCCATTTTCGACGAATCCTATTATAAATCCACGATTGACTTCACCCGGACCGAGACTGGTGCGTATGTTCTCCGCACATCACCTTATTTCTAGCACTAGAGACGGGAACCGGTTAACGTTCATCAGCGTGTTATCACCCTCCCTAACTATGGCAGATCACATAGACCTCCCCAGAATATTATGCATTCGATCTTTTCCTCTGAAGACGTATGTTTTTGGAATGCACATAGTTAAGCCTACCATGCACACATTTTGACTTCACCTGTGTTCACCTTCATCCGATCCCGGCCCCTGGGCATTTCGTTAAACGCCTCAGTACTAGCCCATTATTCTTGTTGTGGTACGACCCCAAGACCATTAACCAGAACAACAACCTACCACAAGATTTGCACTTGATTAGGTTTTCAGAAACCACTTGAACCCTCGGGGACAGTCGTTTAGCCTCCTTTTCTCCTTCGTTTCTCATATTTTCAACTTTTTCATCCACCCCTCTTGTCTACATCAGCTCTTTACTCTGGCCTTCCAGGCTATTACCATGTGGACGACAATTGCAACACGGGCAAGGATTTCGATTCCATCACAAATGCAGTCCCAAGAAACCGATACATGAATGGCTGGAATGAAGATTACATTTAGCCCAAAACTCTTGACTTTGATGAATAGTAAATATTTCGCTTTGCAACTGCTAGCATAAAAACGTGCGAGCCTACTGCTTTTACCGCTGCTTCGGTGGTGTGCTTGGCATACTCCGACGGCCAGCTACCAACTTGCTGCATTTAGTTATTTTGCACTTTGTCTAAGTCACTGACGATAGAATTGCTGCACGTTCAGCAACCCGCAAATGTAAATTTGCAAGCTCCGCAAAGAGACATTACCACAAAACTAGCACAGATCTTTTGAGCGCAATAGAATGCGGGCAGTGTTCCTCAGCTCAGAATAAAAGAAAATGATAATTCATTCGTCACTTTTAGAGGTTCAGCCATGTGCGAAATCTGATCGCAGCCAGGTAAAACCAGGCACGCCAGCAAATCTTCACTACCATCAAGATGTTTCCTCCTGGTTTACACTTTCCTTCTATCTCATAATACCAGCAAATGTTAGAACATTTTTCACTTTAAATAGAATATGTCCACGTTGACGAAGCTCCAACCGATCACCTTCAAATACCGAATTCTGTGACCGCTTGACATTCGACGGTTGCAACTTCTAGTTTTTATCTTCAATGGCCAGTTCCAAAAAGAATTCTGCTGTTCTTTCTAGTTTCTTCTTTTTCGTTCATGAATTTTGTTGAGACAAGAAAAGTGGAGTTTTCAGAAATTATCTAAAACGCTGCTTCCCGTGATCATGTTCGAGGTATCATCTGGGTTTGTTTCTCATTGCACATAATCCATCAGAATTGGCGTCTTCCGTCCAAAATTAAAGTGGGTTATCGTCATGGATACGGCTTATATTCTGGTTCGCGCGAAACAATTGAATGTCGCCAATTGCTCCATTTAAACACAGAAATCATTTGCCTGTAAACCATGATGTTTAAATAACTGACTAATTTTCGGCAATGCGATTTCATTGAAATCAGGTTGCTTAATCCGAAGCCCTAAAACCGGCCTAACAATGTTTTTCGCATTTCCCTTTCCCGGGTATGCGTGTGTTTGACTATTTTATTGCCTTAGTTAATGGGTTGCAGCTCATGGATCTGGTGGTTGTACATTTGTTTCTTCATGATAATGTCATCAAGGCAAACTAATTGCATGTCTCAAAAGTTTTGACCAAGAAACATTAATTCTTGACTTGATTCCTGGCTCAAGAATATGGAGTCACCCTTTATAACTCACTCTTGTTTTATTGCCAAAAGGACTTGGTCTCTCAAAGGACAGCGTTGGCGTCAATCAGCTCTCAGTTATTGGACTCTGCATCAGACGGATGAGGCAGCCAAACGCCTAAAATCCTTCGTTATTGGGTCAAGTTACACCTCCATCCTTGAATATTCACGGTTGGGTCCCACCGTTAAACCGTTCATTTTACTGCCTGGTCATAATCAAGGTAAACAAGTAATTCGCGCCGCTCTGCAATCTTTATAATCAGCTGCATTTGAAGATGTGTGTGAGCTGACTGCATAGCTCACCCTTCGGCTGCTACCTGGTGATATCTCTGGAGTGTAGCTTTGTTGTGCTTCCCGTTAGATTCGATCACGTTTTTTGGTGAAATATCGCAAATTCTGCCTGCTAATTTTTGGTTCTTGGGCGAAATATCTCACTACCTTTTCCTACGGCCAGAATGGAAAATATCAAAGGCAAACGCTGGTTCTTTTTTAAAGCTATAACTGTCGGCTGTTAAATATGAATGTTCCTTATTCCGGTGACTACTGTGAATAGAACGCTGAAACTGGCCGACAAGGAATAAGCCATTTAAATGTTTGTTTTGATGCCTGGGGCGGATTCCGATTGGCAGAAGTTTACAACATCTCTTGTGCGGAGTACTGAAGTTAATTATTGCCATACTCTAAGTGGCGCTGTTGGACGTCGTGATTTCCATGGACTATTCATCTCGCTGTAGCTCCCGCTAGGTGGCCGAGCGTGAGTCATATTTGGGGTATCTTTAAATGGCGGCATACTGACTTGGAGATTTGAAATAAAATCAAAATATCGCGAGCATTTTATTTCACCCTGATGCCGTCCGGCAGACGTTTGCCAGAATCTAGTGGCTGGATGCCGCCAGCTGCCAAACTCACATGCCGTTATTTCCAAAATCCCTACAAGTGCCTTCCGCAATCAATGTCGATTGCATAATCAAAATATGACTACCTATTCACAGGACATAGCTTGATTTTGTTAGTTTATATTTATACTTAATTTAACATGGAGGCACTATTCCTAGAACTTTCTAAGACAGTCTAATTAAACACCTGACACTCAGGTTCTGTAAACATGTTCCAAAATTTCCTTGCGTGCCGCAGAAAGCAGTCGATAGAAAGTTTGTTCGTGGATATCAGAACGAATATCTCTCAGATGGACCAGCTCTTGCTCTTCAAATGAGGCAATCAGCAACTCCCAGCATCTCCATTTAGGTACGCTGTTATGTCGCTTTTAGTTCAGAGACCCCGTCCACCTCAACGGAAGCACAAGTTGCTAACCAGAAGTGGAATTTATCTCATGGCATGAATTTAGACAGAACGTCACTAGGCTGCTGCTAAAAAGCATATATCAGAATGGCTGACGAAACATTTTGCGCTGAGGCTGTCAACAAAACAAAAACTACACATTTCAAGAAATAATGAACTCAATATTTCAACCTCAAAAACCCCTTTCATGCAATGCCACCGCAGGTCTGGGTAGGGGTGAAGTACGGAGCACTCAAGAAAGGTCTGCATACCTGGGTGTGGTGATCAGTCGAAAATCTCACTTGAATGGATCAGACCAAGAAACACGAACATTGAGAAGGGCCCTTTGGATTAAAAGAAATGGAGATTGAGTAAAAGAAATGGTTATTAAAATAACCTTGATCAACTTAAAAGGCATGAGATTTACTGCTTCGATAAGCCTGCGGAGGATCGATTGCTTCACCTCTATGTGACGAATATAAACATAACAAACAATCACCTCACTAGAAGGGGCAAATAATTTTTTCACCAGCGGGGGAGACCACTTCATGCTGGTATGGAAGAGGAATCAGAAACCTTGCGTGGTTAGAATGAACAACATAAAAACAGCTCTTTTCCAGCACAGCATCACGAAATGGGCACGAAATACTGAGTAGAAAAGTTATACAGGGTAACACGTGTGTACATAGAGGGTGATTTGCAAACGTGACGCGAAACAAAACGGGCAACCAAAAAGGCGCTAGGCAGAAATGCGTGAGTATGGCACTTACCATAATAGGAATAGTAACATTATTCTATTTCCCGGGCGGTACTCAGATATGAGCAGTGCGCATGATCACGGCGTGCGAAGACTGACAAAAAAGAAAAAGGAAAAATGGATGAAGGACCTATTTACTGAAGCAAGTTTCACACGCTGAGATATATTTCAATGATATGAGCGCAGACGGTATCAAATTGTGAGGCCAGAGATTCGAATTCAACGGTACTTCAAGTTGGCGTAATTTTGCCAGATTGGTTGTGCATCCCGTCGGCCGCCACATGCACACAGCAGACTGGATGAGCCGTCAATACCAACAATAGATCTCTTTCTGTATCGAAATTCCCGAATGATTGAAATAAAAACTAATTGGTCATGGCAGATTGAATAACGTGTGGTGAGAAACCAAATAACAAAAACAAGAAAATGAAAAATTAGGGGCCGTTCTCTGCGGGATGTGTGGTCTGATGAGCAGCACTTTGAACAGGAAAGCAGCATTGAAAGCCGAATATAGCAGGCGCACTTGATCGTGAGAAGTGCAGACGGCAAGGCTGGATAGAAGTTATGCAATACTACATGTGTACTAGATCCATAGCGTTTTATTTTGCAAATTTTGGCTTGTTCCAATGTTGGAGGTCGAGTTGGAAAAGAAAGGGAAATCTGACGGCTGGCTGGTGGATTGCGCATAAAGCGCAATTTTGTGGAGGGTAGTCGACGGAAGCAGTGGTCTACTGTCAAATTGGCAGACCACATAAAGGTTCGTGAGAGGGAATGAGTTTCAGCGATTTAAAAGGAGAAAAGTGGTGCGGTGTGTGCAGAACTTCAAGTCACTTTATGTACAGATTAGAGATTTATCGTTGAGTTTGTTTGTTAAGGTTTTGGTAAAAGAACTTTTGGAAGGAGCAGAAGAAAGGCAGTGCGGAGGGGTGTATGTGAAAGTTGGGGTTAGAGCGCTATTTATTACAACAGTGTTAATCAGTGGGGCCGACTGAGTGCTGGCCACCCAACCTGAAAAACACCTCCGAGGATTGAACGCGAGGGGTTTAGTCTGCTAATCTAGCCGCAGTCGCCGCCGGTCGAACAAAGCATCCGGCCCGATGTGTGCCGAGCAACGCGGTGAATAGGACTGCGCAACGCCGGTGTACACTGAAATTGAAAGGGGGAACTCAGAATGTGTGTTAAACGCTAGGGTCAGGTTACCAGATGGAGAATGCAAGCGAGTTCAAAACCTGCGTTAGCTAACAGCATAGATTAGTTTACATTCGGATGGGATTTGGTGGTCTGGAAATAAAATACAAGACAGTCGGAAATGCTGTCGCTGCGTGCGGTAGTAGGAAAACGATCTATTCTGACGGCAGTCCAGGGAAGAAAGGTACCAGTATGTATGCTACAGCTCAAAAATGTCGGGGTGTTGTCCGGGGTTAAGAGAAAATTCCGTTACCTAAAAAAGAACAGAGAGTTGGACAGGTCAACATAGCGTGTAAATGTTCTGCAAATGTCGGTAAAAAATGAGCCAAGGTCTCTTAGGGGAGTATAATTGTGGAAAGGGCTGGGGGCGACAGAGATGCATTATGGACTGACTATAATCACAGTGAAGTAATCGTGCTTTTTATTGTTTGAGTCTACTAAATCAGGCAGTTGGCACCCGGAAATGTTGAAGAACGAAATGAACAGCAGATGTGCTCTGTCAGGAAGAGAAAGAGGAAGGTTTGACAACTTAAAGGGTTCAATGGAGGTAAGCTTAGTCTAGAAAGATTTGTCAAAACCTAATTAACAAGTGAAGGGAATAACTAGAGAAGACGAAAGGCAGGTTAGTTGCACCCGATGTGAAACCGCATTTATGCAGGTGGCAGACGGCAAGGCTGGAGCTCAGTTTCAAGTTTGGAATATGAGCGGAGAGCGTGGTTTATCGTAAATGTTTTATAAAAAAGAACACGTAAATATGTTGGGAAATCCTATGGAATAACACTTATGAACCTGCGGTGACGGACGAGATAGTAAGTTCAAAAAGTGCAAAATGGACGGGAATATTTCTATAAGAGGAGGATGGAGTGAAGCAAGATGTGCACCGCCTTGCATCCGAATAGATATGTTTTGAAAAATAGAAGAGAAAAACAAAGGGAAATTGACTGTCTTGAGGAGAACAATGACATCGAACTTCATGCCCTATTTGGACGGTGCCTAAAACTCTCAGAAATAGGCAGTAGGTTTTAGTGTGGGGATAGTCGAAAATTCCATGATTGCGCCACGGCAATTCTAACCGTAAAGAAGGTGAACAGTAAACAAGAGGAAAAAATCAGGAGATGGTGCTTATACATGTTCATATGATGCTATGATTGATGGAACATGTTTCCTATTTAGGATGAACAAAAGAATGGCATCGATGTTTTCAAAAATCTCAGTCTGGTATTTTTTCACTCGGCCTTCTGACAGGTATGGGCGATACAAATGAATGAGGTAGGTTACAGTAAATAGTCTACACGCTTTCGGTATGAATGTCAACGATGATGGTGATGAAGTGCGCAATTGGTGAATATTTAACAAAAAAGGTGGCCCCGACATTTGACAATTTGGATCGTATGGTGGTGTGCTCTTAACGTGAGGTGCAGAGAGGCAGCGGCCTCCTGAAATAACATTGTTGAGAGGCACCCACTTTGCTCTTGCAAATTGGAGTCACGTGGGATCCGGATGCAGTGGTCGGCAACGTTAGATGCAATTTAACTTTGAGCAGAAGCCTGTCATGTTCTTCATACAGGCACTTTGGATATTTTCAATTGCCACTCTGTTGCACTGCGACATATCAGAACAGACAAGTGGGCAATAATCGAGAATGTGTTAGACGTCAATTCCAAAACGATGTATTTTGCTTTCTTTCAAATTCAGAGGTCTGTGTAGCGACCCCACTAATTCATTTATCTTTCAACCTTGTGTGAGAGCCTGCACCGGAATGTTTAGTGTCAAGAGGTAATTTAGTCCCACTTCGCGAGATTGACAGTTAACGTTAATGTTTCCGTTGCAAAGTATCGTGTCTTCTCCGGAATACAGCACGTTTGCATCTCGCAATATTTATTTTTCTGGCAGAGGATTTCATCATCTATTCGCTTGCCCAGAAACGGAGCGTTGCTAGTCTTGTGAAAATAAATACAGTTTCAATGTCATCAGCGAAGGTTAACGGGA
>LUCM01003735.1:41594-52804 GCA_008360955.1 Fasciolopsis buskii
CAGAGAGAATCCGAACATGAGTGGTTTCGACAAAATACCTTCGTGCCAAACTCAGTCAAAAGCCCTAGAAATGTCGAGCTAGACCAGGTGCATTTCTCCGTGGTTGTCAAGCGAAGCCGATCAGGACTGTGAAACGAGGACCTGCAGATTGTCCGTTGAACGGCGAAACCGGAAACCATGTTGACGCTTGATCAGTAGTCCGCGCCGGGGAAACGAAAGCAGCTGGTCAGAGATAAGATTTTCAAGTGTTTTTGAAATAACGGATTTGAGAAAAATCGGACGATAATTGTAAGGATCAGTAGGATCATTGCTTTCAAGAATAGGAAAAATCACGACAGATTTCCAAGAGGTCGGGGAGGTGAAAAGCTTGAGAGAAAGATAGAAGATGCAACGTAAAAAAGGAGCCATTTCAGGGGCACCTTTTTTGGATGATGGTCAGAATACCATCCGGACAGGGCGGTTTAGGAACGTTCAGAGAACACGGTGCTTGGCAAATCTGAATGCTAATACGAAGTTTAAAAAAATGAGGATAATGGTATAGGAGGCAGATAAAGTTGTGGAAAAATAGGGTTAAGTGAAATTAGAAGCAAAACCCTGGGCTTTCTTTTGTGGTTCAGACACAAGATCGTTATAGAAATCATATGAGAGTGAAATCGGGAGGGCAGAAAATTCGGGATACGGCTTTTGCGAGGGACTAAAACTTTCGGCTACCGGTGGCAGACGAGAATAGGCGTTCTGCTTTGCAGCGGACAAAGCACTCTTTTTCTCTCTGTATGTTTGTCGAACACTTATTCCTAGCATGCATAAAGCTGTGGTGGAAGCCGGGAGTAGGCGAGCGGCGCCTGTGTCAAAATATTGAGCGATTCAAACGTACAGCACGCTCGCATGCGTGTAATTCACTCGGTAGATTCGTGTTAGCCTGGCTTGGAAGTGTAGGATAAGACTCATGCCCTGAAAAACACTATCAGTAAAGTTGGAAATGGAGGTGGAAACTTCCGAAATAAAACAACAGTCATTAAAAGAGAAGTCGCGAGAGCCAAAGTCTGTCTTGAGGATAGTAGAGGGTTACGGGGAGTAAAGTTGACAGATGATGTAATAACAATGGTCCGATGAGTCCAAAGGGGGAAGAATAGAAATACTTGCGCAGAGCAGGGATTGAAGAGAACGTAAGATCGAGATTATGAGGGCAGTCGCCAAATGGATCGGGCACACTTGTGAGGATGTCAATTAAGTAAGATTGCTGATCACAACGAATTGTTCGGCTTCGCGCTCCATGACCGACATGTCAGAGAAGTGTACGAGTCACTTGAACGTTGAAATCGTCTAAGACAGTAACATGATTTTTGGGGTTTGTGATAAGCAGACAATGCCTGAATATAGAGAATCAATCGACACTGTTGGGGAAACGACGCAGAAGTGAGGACGACTGAATGAAGGGAATCGGAGTTTCAACCACATGAATCAAGATTTAATATCCTGCAAGGGGGAAGGGAGCTGAATAATGAGGAAAAACACTCATCTGCTTTGGGAAGGAGAGTAGCTGTAACTAGTAAATTGAAGGTGTGTGGTATCTGATGGAGGGGGATTTGAGTTTCCATTAAAATCACAGCAAGAGAAGATTGATGAAATTGGTGAACAGAATCAATGCTGTAATTCAGTTCGCGAATGTTGATGAGGATAACGACAAGTTGTTGAATTTTTGCTTGCATGGCGAGAGGTCGAGGATAAACGTGAATGTACTCATGAACTGCCAAGGTTAGATAAAGAAAAGATCGGCAGCCATGGTCCTGAGACTTGAGTGAACCATGTAAGGCCTCAATAAATCAGGCATGGTAGTAAGCCGGGCGACACTAGAGCTCTAGGAGTATTCTAAATGTCCAAGAGTAACGGATTAAATGTCTTTATCAATGTATTTCTGCTTGGAAAAGAACCGTGTGGATGGTATTTCCTGTTTCACTAGTTGATTATTAGACTCTACCGCCAATTTGGTTATGGTGTAAGGTAACACCTCCCAAGGACTCAGTTGTTAACGTCGGAATAACATTTGCACACGGCCGAACAGTCGAGTCTTTGCTGCTCACCGTGAAAATGTGCATTTCTGTTGCGTGTAGTTTGGCTAACGGAATTACTGCGCCCACCGATATCATCGTAGGTTTGGGCAGTCCTTCACTGTTGCCCGAATCACCTGCTATCCCCGTCTTTCATAGCATGCATTAAGCTTGTGTCTGAAAGGGCATACCCCATAGCCATTGAGGCTCACTACACGGATCAGGGGTAGAGGGCCGGTTACCGTGACCCTGAAACTTGAAGTGGAGTAGAACCGCCTGGGGTCACCATAGTTTAAGTGTAGAAACGAGCCTATCGACAGCGGGTTGCCATTCTACCATTAATTGCCTAAGTTTACCGGTCTTTGCGAGGCTTCTTAACTCTTATTATCTTATCTTATTCACGTCCTTAAGATTAAGAAGCTGGCTTTTGAGCTCCATTATACTTACTGACTCCTGAGAAATTCAGTGCTTCTGAAAAAACCTGCTATCAGGTGCAATGCCTGTTTGTTTTGGTCACATTACCCATCTACATTGCTGTTCGTCGGGGTTCTTTGCTGATCTGATGGCTTCCGTTCACAACTGCTGCGAACATCTGCATAAAACAGAAGTTCTACAACTAACCGGAATCGCGGCTTGCGTCAGTGGACACTGGACTGCAGCAAAATCGCACTAAAACTGCCGTATTGTTTGGTTGTGCATACATGGAGTAGTACAATCTACAGTCTTGGGGAGAGCTACACTAACGGTAGCTTACTGCAGTTTGATCGATCTGATTTGGATTACTCAGTGAGTTAGGATGTTATGTCGCTGTGAGACGCAAACTGTGCTAGATAAGAATAAACCAGTGTCTGCCCGAAACTGAGTAAACTCCCTGTTACCTGTGCGCTGGGCGGGCAAGGTGCTGCGCCCTCGTAAACAAGCTTTTGATGCACTAAATTTCGTATTTTATGCAATGAAATCACCGGCAAGCGCTACGGTATCAGAATCCCTGCTTCTGGGAAGAACCTATTCGTAAAACTCATGCGTATCCCTGCTACAATTTGTAACGTGGTTATCCTTTCGAACGCTAACGAACTCCAGGTGTCCCACGGAAAAAACCGGCATTGATCAAGATGCATTCCGAAGGGCCCTCTTCCGATATGTCAGTCAGGACTAATCCTGCACGATATTCCTCGTCAGGTCGAACTGCTGCCTTCCATTAGGTGCTTAAGAAATACCTTGTTAGAATATTAGGGGCAATAAGTTGAATTACATCACTCCTTAATTCGTGTCTCACCGACGTAGATATCAAGTTCCAGTGATTCCGTTGTGAACGCTAAACACATCCGTTGACCGGTCTGCATGAGTAGATGCACGGTAAAAAAGCCGAGAATCGGAGAGTGGCGAGGCTTGAGATGTGAGCTACGAGAGTAAAAATCACTTGCGACTCTATTTGACAATAAACCGCTCCCAGTATCGGGTGTATTATTGGTGAGAGCATTATGGGTAGGCACAGGGGCCCAAGAGGCATGACTGTCGACAGAGGACAGGTTGAATAAGAGATAAATCGGAGCAGAAGAATGTATTACTACCCACTCCCATTGATGCTGTAGGCAGCGCAGTCCTGATTGTTCTGTATGAGGGCTGATGCAGAATGCGATTCTTTGTAGAAGTGTAACTAATGGAGATTGATGGACAGGAAGTGCTAGGAAATCCGGTCGCTTTATCAAAGTACGAATGGGTTTCTCACCGAAATATTTCGGTTTTAGCGGGCGCCTTTTCTGCAAGGCAGTGGGTGGGGAGTGGGTGAGTGGAAGCTCTTTTACCGGGGCCAGTTATTCTTCCATTCATTTTCTTCTACTACCCTTCCAGCTCAAATCAGCCCTCAACCTAGAGGACCACGAAACCACTTCGTCAGGCTTTTATTCATTAACCCTCCGGGCGTGATTGAACCTTCAAGCCAATGCTATCCATCCTGTGTACGTCGTTAAGATGCAGTCCCCTTGTCGCAATAACTGACTTTTTGTGACTCTGGTTCTACTGAATGTTGTACTTTTTTATTTTTCCTAACAGGTCGGCTGAGAATTTGATTAAAATGCACTACCCATTTTTTGGTTCTTCTACCATGTTTTCAATGAACTTGCCTGCCGCATTACGTAGAAGCGATTCTTATTTGTGGTGCTTGTTTGGAGCGCAGTTTTTGGGTCGGAATAGTCTGCCCAAAACACCAGTTCCTGATGAGACCCCTTTTTTGACACAGCGCGTGGTCGCACGCTACAGTCTGCACTGTTCGGAGCTTCCCCGTAATGGTCTTCTCACTTTGACTGTCCAACAGTGGTTTTGGAGATCTCGTATTTTTTTCAAACCCTGTTCGAGCAAGGTCATTAACCACTGTCTTAAGTAGCTCCCACTGACTGCTCTTGCACTGCGATGTTTCACATGTTTGCATTTTGGTTGCAGTGTCCACCTTTGTAGCCGGGCCATCTGAAAGAGCCCGATATTTTTCCGGAATTTCCGGGGCAGCTTCGTTTATTCCAATCAGCAGTAAATTATTATGGCGCGTGGACAATTGGATCATAAAACGAGCACGTACGAGAACGTGAGCCGTATCATTTACGTTTCCGTTCATTATGCGGCAGAATGCTCGGTGCTCCTCTGCAGAGGAATCCACGCGAGATCGCAAAAGAGTATGACCATTACTCGAGTACCGTGTCTCAAGGTGCTTTTTGGGGTGTTTGCGGGGTGTGTCGGAGACAGTCCTTTCGGTACCTTGGAGTTCCACCAGTCGAAGCGCTTGCCTAGCTTGAATCATCCTAGGATTTAGTATGTGGATTCGTCCCAAGGGCCAATTCATACGTTCCGATCTCTTCAGACGAATAACATACTTCCTCTAGAGATAACGTTGACAGAACTTTGTAGTGTATCATGAATCCATCTTTTTCTGCGTTGGTTGGCACAGCGACGGCGCTTACCCCGTTCATCGGGGAGTTTTCGAAGCACGCCACAGCGAGGCTGGAAAATATGGGTTATCAGGAGAGTAAAACGCTATTAGCCTTTTAGCTTAGGCTGAATCCGACACTATAGAATCCGGAGTTGTCTGTAGGTCTAATGCAGTGAAACCAACAAACTATCTCGGCTGCTTGAACCCTGATACACGCGGATCCGGAATTTGGAAAGCAGATACAAGGAATATCCACACGATAGTCATCTAGCGTTCATATAAGTGATTTTCTGACTACTCACTTTTACTAGAATTCTAGCATTCTAGGAGGCCAAATAATTTCGCTTTTGATAATATAGTTTCACCTCGACCTCTGGGACAAGGGATCTGAGTCCCTCAAGCAGACGCATCCTGCTGGATTTATTGCACTAGGCCAATAGACGATGCCAGGTTTCATGGATTTGCAACTGTAGTGAACGGTTTATAATGACTTGATCTCGTGAACAGCAGCTTCGCCAAGGTTCATCAAGACTTTGGTAAACAACACTCCATTTGCCGTGACTGTCATTGCAGTTTTAGCCTCAACTTTGCATGCTAAGCCGCTCACTAATGATATCTCCTGCCACAAGCCTAAGAATTTTGTCAGTCATGTCTGCAGGTGCGACGCTATTCCAATTATAAGTGATTGGACCGCCTGCATGGGTCCAGAAGATGAGTGATGCGAGAATAGCGGCCTCCTTGACACGTTTGTGGATCTCAGTCAATTGGCTTTCATCTAGAAAGGCACCTGCTAACGTGGCACTCCAAAATCAACAGTATAGCACATCCAACTGACATCTTGGTGCGTTCTCGCTGTGTGGCATTGGTGGAAAATTGTTTGGAATACAGTGACGGCGAAATTGAAAACGTCATTACCAGGAACCGCACACCGACACGCATTTGCCTCAAGTTCCGATTCCTAGGGCAACGTAAATCGTGTCCGCACTGCAATGCACGTTTTCAATCAAAAACGTCGAACAACATTCACGCCATGTCTAGTGACATTAATTCTGAAGTGGAGATAGTGGCATTGATCAATGAGCTGAGTTAAAAGTGTTCATCGTAAACGTTTCATTGAACAACTGAAGGAAAACAAAACGACACGGATGCTTTTAACCGCTGTGCTAAGGCTAGAGACGTGAGACTTCAAAAATTAGTCGATTATCGCAGCCTTTGCCGGGAAGCTATACGCTCATCAAATAGTGCCAGAAAGACAGTGTTGG
Source organism: Fasciolopsis buskii (assembly GCA_008360955.1). Taxonomy (NCBI): domain Eukaryota; kingdom Metazoa; phylum Platyhelminthes; class Trematoda; order Plagiorchiida; family Fasciolidae; genus Fasciolopsis; species Fasciolopsis buskii. The sequence continues at coordinate 47,825 of LUCM01003735.1, forward strand.
AGATTTTTGGAGGAATCTCTGACTCACGCTCCCCTTCAAGAAAACATCACACGACTGTAGTGGCAACATCGTACCGGAATGTGAGAATAAGCTTTAAAGGTGTGTCGTACACATCAATCGAGTACACAACCCCCCCATTCAGTCCATTCGTAACCTCATCAAGCAGCACACAACAATATGCTATCGCTCACCCAGTCCTTAGGAATGCATACGAAACCTAGCCTCTGACAGAAGAGCTGGAAAGCTTAGACCACTGGATTCTACGCTATCTGACCAAAAGTAGTAAAAGTGAACACACTTCAAGCACGGTCGTGCGTCAGTACTATGTGAAAAGTGAACTACTTTCCTCATCGCTCAAACGATATCACCTACGTTGTTTCAGCCATATTTTCCACTGAACCGGGAAGGAACTCAAAAAGAGGAGCCTTCTGCTTCGCTTGCTCAAATTAGAAATGTTATCATGGTGGCCAATTAAAGAGGTGAGTCAATACAAACAAGGGGGACGTTGATCATGAAGGTTTTCAGTCTATTTTAGAATAAGCAGGTGGAGCAAAAGCCGAATTTTGTGACGTGCAAACCCTACCTCGGGCCACAACACATGCATAGGTGACAATCGGGAAGTCGACTTATCCCCTCATATAAAAAGTAAAATTAAACAATCAATGAGTCTTTAATCCACAACTGCCTGCCATCTGCAAATCCTGGTGGTACATGGAGGACGAGATATTTGTTCACCGGTCTTAGCCGTTAGAGAAACTGAATTTGAATAGACTGAAAAGGACATGCGGTAAACATGCCCTCTGGTCCACTTCCTCCATATGTTTTTGGTTGGAAGACAGACAGAGCTAATCAGTTCATTACATGACAAGGTTGGGAAACCTTCCGATTAAGTCGACCCAAGTCACAAATTTTAGATCTCCGAAATCCCTTCTCGCGATAGTTGTGTACGTTAGATGGTTAGTTTTTCTGTATAGTTTACGCGCTGTGGGTACTAATCGCATGGATGTTTTCGATCGTCCTGTGTTAGTTACTGGTTCAGCCAGTACTGCCCAACGCTGCTCGGGCTTCGTTGGTTGGGCCAGGTATTGCTTTTCGTTCCTGGCTCAGTACGAAGGGAACCTGTAGACGTGGGCGATAAAATGTACAGCGAACCTAGGTAGAGCAGGTCCCTCACATTCGTAGCTGGGTCCACAAGATCCGTCAAGCAGCTGCCTGAAAACATTAAAAGACATGATAGTGAACCGTAAACAGTGGCGATCCTGGTCAGTTTTTGTCTCGTCAGAATGGCTGGAAGGTGCGTCCATACAATTAAGTCGTGTTCTGTGTATTAAATAAGATGGCATTGTTTTCTTTCCCGCTTTTGTTGGACCACTTCATGTCCACCCTTTGTTCATTCTTCCGATAGCAACGCGTAACACGGTGAGGATGGCATCGACCAACTGGGCTTATCCTGTTGTTTAATGCTGTATTATGATGATGTGAAGTAAAGCTGTCTACGTAACAGTTTCGAAATTTTTTGGGGGGGGTAACCGTTTGTAATTTCTGAATCACTCATCAACTGTTTCATTATTTGTTGTGCACTGCAGGCAGTGGTTTATTGGCGTCAGAGCTTCGCCATATATCCATTCATACATTAGTTTATGGATTCTGTTTGCTTTTTTCACTTTTGATCTGATTGTTCGTTTCGTTTCTGTACACTTTCACGTTGACCGTACCACGAATTTGCGACGAAAACTGCAGCCGATCTACTCAAGGTGAATGGTTGTAAGAACTAGATCCAGTTGGGTTTAATTCAGTCGAGCACAATTGAGAGACATGTGCATAATTTCTGCTCGAAAAAGGCTGACCCTGATTGTTGTTTATCGACCATCTTTTTATCGGCCACAGACATATACTCCTCCCTCGTTGTACTTACTCTTTCCACCTGGGAATTTGCAGATGGAGAATTTTTCCAGTGCACCGTAGTCGAATCCCGAATGCTGATCAGTACTCGGTATCGTTTTCTACGCCTTTCCTGGTCAGACAAAAATGCATGGGTACCAGTACCATTGGGGCACCATGTAATCTTGCGTTTATTAGATGGTTCTGGTGAGTTGGTTTTGTATTACTTATCCGTCAGACTGTCGCATACTTTAATAACAATGAGGGCTGTTTTCAAAAATGGCAATTCCATGGCAATTCATTTGTAAACTTTCTAAAGGACAACTGTCGATATTTTATGAAAACAGTAATACAGTATGGGTATTCAAAGTATATGTAAAGTACGCACCTCAAGCTTTTGACACGACAACAAGATAATCGGGTGGATACCACAAACCAACGGTAAAGGACGAGTACGATGGGTTAAAGAGGTGGACAAAGGAGTTATAATATTGAAACGTGTAAGAATAAATGCCATAAAAATCAAATTTATTAAGCCTGGGTTATGAAAGCAGTGGAGTCCTATTCGAATGCTGGAGTTATCATGGCCCAAATAGACAACCATTCACACTTTAGGCTATTTCACCAAATTCCTCCTCCTATCCCTTATCAAACCTAACTTGTTCGGTTATACCCCTTTCTACCTGTTGCATTTACAGTTTACTGTTAGCTTGTGATATCCATCCGATTGTTTTTATCAAGTTCAAAAATAAGAGGAACTTAGTAAAGTGCATAATATTACTACGATGCACGCAAATCACTTTAAGTCCCTGGAAATTGTACTCCGAAACTGATTACTTAAATGCATGTTAGTATATTATTTGGAGAAAAATTGACTCGAAATCAACGTAATGTTTTTATTGTGCAAACCTTACTCCTCAGGTGCTGGCACGTTTTCCATCTACAAAAATCCTCGTGTTGTAGAAAGGTATAATGAAACCAGTTTTACCAAAGCGCGTGTTTCCATCTTTCAGGTTTTCCTAAATTTTACAGGAGATATGTATACTGAATGTAGATTTTAAAGCGGAGTCGTTATCTCGCCGCTCAGCCTTTAGGGCACACGTGGTGCAGGTGCATGGCTAGTGCCTAAGCTTGAATTTGAAAACCGCCGGCATCAAACATTCTCCACATTTGGCTCTTTCCCTGATAAAGTAAGCGGTTTAAATTACTTTATGGTAACTTCATTTAGTTTACCAACACGATAACTGGTCAATAATTACGGCGTTAGAAAACCCATAATTACTAAAAGCGGAATCTGTTGCAGAAACCTAGTGTAAACTTCGATCGGGAAACCCGTCTATGCAGTGTGCACCTAGAAGTCAACATCTTGTTATTGTAAATGATGGTTCATGCTACTGTTTGCATCCTCACTTACAGCACATCACTTTAGAGCATTTTTAACATCGCGTATTTCTCTTGCTGTACGTGTTCAAACACGTATGATTTTGCCGTGCGTCTCAGGCAGAAAATGTGCTACATGCCTTAGAAACAGTCGATGCGCACAAGTCGGCTTTATAACCACTTCCCCATTCTTAAACACCTTTTATTGTGCCCTCGGCGCTTGTTCTGTGCAGCCGAATGATAATATGTAAATATATATATATATATATATATATATATATATCAAGATCGACGAAATTTCATGGGTACAATATACCCGAATTATTGGTAGTGGTGGAATGCCAGAACATAGCATATAAAGTTCACACAACTGAAACCAGTGCAAATGGGAAATGAACTCTCACATCGACTAAAGTCGCAGTAGTGTGTGCGAGCGAAGCGAGCCCATTTTATGTCTAACTAGTTGGATTTCAACTACCTCGAAAATTTAATTATAAGTGGGTTGAAAGATGTGGTGTCGGCCGTCCATACTTTATCTGGTTTTTATGTGCTGAAAATTCGGCTTAGGTTTTACTAGTTCTCTTCTTAGCTCCAGTTCTAGCCTTTTCCATAGGACAGCTCTCCATTAATATGACCCGACTGAGGCAAAAAAAATGGTTTGTCAAAGACGTTCGCACTATTATGAGCCAAAATAAACCTTGTTGATTGAAGATTTAACCATTATAAACCCTACTGATAGTCTGCACTGTTGTTTTCCCAGGCCAGTTCGTGTGCCGTCCCTACACACCTGTCTGCTCTCAGATATTACCAGATTGTGAAAATCTTCGTTTGGATTTGGTTCGAAATACGGATTTATCGTTGCTTATCAAAATTTATCCTGACGGCCTGATGTCTCAAATGCTTAATCAGCTAAAGCAAGGTGAGATCGGTCTCCGGCACGTCTCCAGTACTACCGTCGTTTTATATTCAAGTGGCCCCTTCAGGGGGTTACGCAAATTCACTCTTTTATGTAGTCAGTTGAGTTCTATCTGTTGTGACTAATGAATTGGATTTTCTTCTCCTAAGTAACAGACTAATAAGATATTATTATGAATTATTATCTTTGAATCTCCGCGCGGAATAAAGCTCTCTTCGTTAAAATCAAAGTAAAAACGCTGGCTTTTCATTGACATGGACCCATTAGTCCCCGTGTTTGGCCGGCATTGAATATCATCATCATCATCGTTCCGCGTTAAACAGAAAGGCTGCCTTTTCCTCAGTTACAAGGTTCTATAAAAACATTGAATATCCAAGGGGAACACGGAATGGACCTGCACAGACGGGAAAAAATGAGATGCTGTTGCAACCAACACACCGAACACAGTCTAACCGTACAAACGCACCCTTTCAATCATTCTGATTCGACAGAAAAAGACAGCACGATCGCTACTGTTTACGGTTCATTGCCCTATCCTTCACTTTCTGCAGCCAGCCAGTTGACGCTTCTTTCGGACCCCAATATCACCTATGTTGCCTAATTTCTCTCCACATTTTCCTGTCCCGCGTTACCACGTCATCTGGTGTCCAGATGGATTTTTCCATTCCATCGTTCGACAAGCAGCCACCAAGATATGTGAAACGGTCTGCAGTCGTCAGCCGTTATCTGCCCAGTACCAACTTCGGCACTGCTGTCGTCCAGTCCTGTAACAGTACTTTGCACTTTGAAGGTGCAAAGCACAT
>LUCM01003735.1:55066-74706 GCA_008360955.1 Fasciolopsis buskii
GTCCTGATTATCCTGCGCGACGACCGATGCAGTATGGAATTATTTGTAGGCGTGTAACTCATGAGGATTGATGAACGGGTGCTGCTAGGGAGTTCAGCCACTAAGCTGAAGAATGGTTAGGATTCTCAACCAAAGCCTTTGGTTCTGACAAGAACCTGACAGCAAGGAAGCGGGGCATGGCTGAGTGGAAGCCCATTTACTTGGATCAATTATTCTTCCACTTGTTTTTCCGACTGAGTTGATAATTCAGATCAACCCCCGACTTGGGGTCTCGTCGTGACTGAACGTTGGCTGCAACAAGTATTCATAATTTCTTCAATAATTAAAAGATGCAAAGTACATTACTCAGTTCATCCAGCATAAAACTAGCGAACTACGACAGACATAATCAACGCGAACACGGCTAGTCCGAGTAGTTGACCTTTGCAATGAGTACGAGTGAGGAGAATAGAACTGCCGACTCAGGAATGTGAAACAACTCAGCTTTCATCAGTCGGACGTGAATTAAGTCCTACTCGATATTTATCTACACCGTTTTTTCCTGATAAAGGTCTCACTATGTTCGACGGTCGTCTTATTTCAGATATATTATTTATTGAATGGTTGACCTTCATTTTCCTATTTAGGCGACCAAGTCGAAGTCAGTCTGCCAGTGGGCCAATTCTCTCGTTCATTTTTGCGTAACATCCTCACATCTACCAATCAATGCAAAGTGTTCATGCTCTCAGCGGGGAGCGGCATCACTCCAATGCTTCGCCTGCTGTCTCCACTTTTGCTGCAAGATGACTTAGTCATTGACGATGTCCATAAGACTCCTGTCCCAAGACGTTCAGTTCATCTTGTCTGTTTCGACCGAACGGAGGCTGACCAGGTTCTGGTAACCGAATTGACTGAATTACAGTCGAAATTTTCTGATCGGTGTGTTCTGTTTGTTCTAACCTCGCTTTGTACCACTTGGATAAAGATCGTTTAATCAAGACTTTCATGTGATTTGTTGAATGAAATGTTTCCGTGAAACCTTCAGGCAGTGAACTTTCCGTGGTAGGTCGGCTTAGATTCTCGACCTTGCGTCCACGGAATCGCACGGTGCAATGGTCGGCAATCTTAGGCGACATGGCTAAATGCCGCAGTCAGTGGCGTATCTGTATTTGAAATGTTTCTGCTTCGCTCTCTTTTGGTTTACGATTCTAAGACTTCTTTCACTACTGTTCGTTGCTGTACGATAACATCCGAAACTACAACACGTCATTTCAGGGTTGGTCGCTCTGCACTTCCTAATGCTTCCGACGACTGATTCAACATAAAAATTGCAATGAGGTAGCAAATCCATTCTTATATATATATATAGCATAAGCACATTTAAAGGAAGCAAAATTGGCCGTAGTTGGCGCCAATTGTATTTGGAATCTAACCCTAAGTGCACACGACTTTGGTTACAAAGATAATCATTCAAACACGGAAAGCGAAGACCTCTCCAAATATAAAAATAAAATTTACTCGGAGATGAAGACTTACCTGTTTACTTTAGTTTACAATAGTAGAGGCTTTTTGAGCCAATTAATCAATTCAACTCATCCCTTTACTCGTGGCTGCAATTCATTTTACGCTCCAGGTGACAGTCTAGAGATGTTCTTTTATTAATATAGAAGTCCTAATTTTGCTAACCTGTGACCCTGACTAGTGGTGATGAACAGCGGGATCTTCAGTTATGGAAAACACCCATCTGCGTAAATGTGGTCGGTGAACTCAAATTCGTTTGGTGGGGAGGGGGGATTTCGATTACAACAATAGTCTTTTCTCGATGCTTCAATGTAGTGGATAGCACTCGTATAATAACAATATGCTAAGCTTGATATTTCTGGGTAAACCTTGCTTTAGAGTAAATTGGATCATTTGTATGCCATTTTGCGAGAAATTCTCAACAGCAGTATGGTTCCCACTCAGCGAATGCAGCAAATGGAAACCGGGAGACGATTTGTTTCCGGAACTAATTTTTTTGTGCTCAAAACAGCATCACCATGTATCGAGTAGGGTTGGTGTTATCTGCGTAAGCAAATATTACCCTGTTTGGAGCATTTAATGAACACAAAATCGTGTACCCGCCGATTTTTATTGCACGTTGAAAATTACCTTGATTGCATTTTATTTCTGATGACGAGTGGCTTCCGAGTCTTAGAAGTGATTTTCGGGATTTAATTCTGCTGCAAGTTCATTCCGTTTGTCGCTTGGTGATTTGGCCTTCAATTAAGTAAAGGCAGTCGTGGGCACGCAAAATCATTTGGAAAATTAATTTTGATGACCACTTCATAAGTTACTAGGGGAAACTTATTATCACACAGAGTAGCGGTCCATGTCATGTGCGACTGTAAATTTCTTGATGTTGGGCAGCCGGATTAGTTTTGCCTGCGATGCCATTTTGATTGATTCGCTGGTCGATAGGTTGGATAAAGTAATAAAGAACGGGTGACTGCAGGAGAACTACTGCCCCTCGAGTAAGTTTCTTTTCTAACACTTTTGTCTGGTGGTAAACCGTTTGCAGATAACCGTAGAGACAACCTTTGATTATCCTATATTCCAAACCAGTAGCACAAATTTCTATCCGTGAGCAACTACCAAGGGGCAAGCGTGACAGCCGAGATGTGTTGTTTTTCGAACCGCAAGATATGAAACGGTTCGTTGTTAATTTGCTATATATATATATATAATGTGCAACAAATCTATAGCTGAAATAAATCACTTGGATTATTTATTAATTTAGAGGGACCTGACGTGCGTGGCTAACGTCAAACATTCATGTGGGGAAAAGAAAGTGGTTAGGTAATCTTCGAAGAATTTGGTTTAAACGTGCGTTTATAACTGTTTAGTTTGTTCTACTCTTATCCGTGGATTTTTTGTGCTCCAGCTAACCGTGAAACAACAGTTATTTTTCATTTCGCCCTATCCCAATGACCGACTCAACTGAATTTCCCCTAATTTTTTTACACTGGTTTCTGACTGTGGAACGAATGAAGCAATAACACGTCTAGGAAGGTCCGGTTTTCCAATTCACACTGTCAGTAATCCTCTCGATTTTCCTTTTGTTTTCCGTCTTTTTCCTCCAGGTTCTGTGTGAAACGCGTCCTGTCGGATCCTCATAAACTACAGCCCACGGAGGGTTCTTGGCTTACTGGAAAAATAAACGAATCGCTTTGCCGAACGTGTCTATTTTCCACGGTCCCCACAACCGAAGAATTACAGGTCACTACAACTGCATTTTGGCTTATTTGTGGCCCTCCGGGCTTTAACGAGGCAGCCATGGAGTAAGGTCTTAGGTCATCTGTGATTCAGTTTATTAACATTTTTGATTCAGAGGGGATTTTTTTGCTTACACAGTTAAGATTTACGATGGTACATCTATAAGACCAAATCTGGTAGATTTTCCTCTGTTGTTAAACGGAAACTTTCAACGAACTCCCACAATGACCAAGAGTACTGACTGGGATATTATGGTTCTTTTGGATAAATATTGTCTAATTTAATATTTGCTAGATTATTACGTCGCTGCTTCCTATCGTGACCAACGACCAAAGAAATGGTAAGACACAGAGAAGCGGTAATACTACTGGTGAAGTCGTTCGCACGGTTCCAGTGGAGTACTCGTTCTGATGCGATAACATCGAAACGCGAGATGTACTCTACGTCCGGAGTTCCTATACTCATATGTTCTCGTCATTCGGGCAGTCATGCTTGTTGTGTTGATCCCATTTCTGCCAAATAGTTTCAATATTGAAATGCTAATCAAATCGAATAGGGTCACCATTCCAGGTTGGCTTCGCGCGAGGGCGTACTATCATCCGCAATTAGTGGTAATATTCGGGGACTTAATAACTTTTGCTAGTTTGCGTATGCATTTTGTCGGCCTGACAAGAAACACTAGTTGGACGCGGTTCGAATATCCAACCAGGAGTGTTTCATAATTGCCGTCTTCTAAATTTTCAAATATTTCGTTGGAAATTTGGTATAGGCTAATAATGAAGATCTCTGGATGTGACCTACTTTCTGCGTGTGATAGGTGTTTTATCCTTCGGACCGCCACTTGTTCGTTTCAGTTGAATACAAAAAGTAACCAGCAGAAATCGTTTCTCTGTGAGCTGCGACTGTCATGCCACTTGATATATCTTTTGTCCGTTATTTGTTCAAATCTCACCTGTGGCTTAACAAAACTAAAGCATAAATCAGTGCTCGCACTCAAATAAGCCATCCAGCCGGTGAAAGACATGATAACGAGATTATGGATGTCGTTCATAGAAGTTCGCGACCATTCATGAAGTCAGTTTATCCTACCGAAAAAAACAAGAAACACGTTTTGCGCACTCATTCTGACCTTAGCTTTGGCAAGCAAACTCCACCTAGCGATTGTGCACCTCAACTTCTGTGGTCATCGTACAGCAATTAAAGAGCAGGAAAAGCACTACCGACTGCTGTCTAACTCTTATTAGATGCTGTCACAGAAATAATAGACGAGAAGTGAACTTACAAGAGTCGGAAAAGAAAAGAACGCCGTGCTAACCAAAACATGCCACAGTCCTATTTTACAAATGCACCTTTCTTTTAATCATTCTGATTCAGAACAGAGTGACAACACGCTCGCCACTAAACTCCTTAATATCTCCAATACGATGGATGACAGGTTTCTCCCATCATATTTTGTCTCTCCCTGTCACGTCATTAAAGAGTCGCACATAGTTCTCTTTTTCAACTAACGGACTGACATTTCACTCGGTCGACAATCTCAGTGGTCGGGTATCTGATGTGAGTTATAATCCCCACCGCTGTCTACCCTACTCAGCGTTAGGCTGTTTAGTTGCATGCTGATCTTAAATACCTCCTTGCTGTTTTATTGCGTACATAAGATAGGAATTTAATCGCTATACACTTAAAGGTCTATTCCACCACTAGGAAATGCCGGTAACAATGGTTCATTAGTAGGTTATTGCAGAGTTGCGTAAGGCTTTACCGGGTTGTGTGCATTGACTAACTGGCCGATCACTGAGCGTGGGACAGCGAAATCCTCCGGCCTTAGATATTGAATTGGAAAGTGTGAAACGGATTTTTCAATTTTCTCGATGCATTATCTTCCGGCGGAATTTTATAAAACTGCCCTCTGGTTTTTCATGAATATTGGACTACCGATCTGTCTAATCTATTCCTTTCCCTTTGTATTAGTATCATTCGCCAGTGGCGTGTTCCGGACTCGAACGTTTTCGTGTTCAAAGGCTGATGGCTCCAATGCTTGCTGTTCATATTCAATGTTACCGCGTATGAACATTGTGATAAACCACTTCCCTCCGTCCCAGTTATTTCAGTCGACTGTTCTAGTCCCAAATGACTTATTTTTCGCCGTGTTCATTGCGAAAGCAACCGTATGGAGTTTTTCTCATCACTTTGAAAACCTTTTCCCAATCCATGTTTTTTTCAGCCCTGGTTTCATTCGATGTCACCAAAAGAATGATTTTGTTGTCACTATTGGGCACAACAGCAGCTCATGTCTTAGCAATGTTCATTACATATTCCCAAACAGCTACGTAGTGCTTGGCACAGTCTGCATCCATCTCATTGGTGATCATCAGTGCACGAATGACGTACATCGGCTTATTCCGTGGGTAATATTCCAGTTTAAGGGATCAAACTGATAATTCGGAATGTCGTCACCAGGATGTTCGGTTAAATCGTTGAGGACTTCCAACGTCAATTACGTCGGTTAGCTGTGTCAGGATTACAAATAGTTTGACCAAAATTGTCGAAGATAACCGGTTGAGTTACAATGCTATTAAAGCATTTCCTGCAGTGAAATGGGTTACTCATCCAAACCCAAATGTAATACGAGTAGCTTCGGGTGATCCGGCTCATGTGCTCTTTTTCGCGTTGATTCTAATCTTAGCGAGTAATCTGAGCACACTGATGAGTGATCCTGGAAATAATTGGCACAGTAGGACCGACTTTTCATACCGTGTGATATTCAGTATGGCCCAATCACCACGTCGCTCGATTTAATCGGCTTAGATCTACCGTAAGAAATAATTTCCATGCTAATCCGACGTCAAACTTCTGCAAAAACGGACTGCTCTATATACCCATTTGTTCAAATGTATCTCCTTATAAGACCCTCAGTTGTGGTTATCGCCCACAAAATGCTGTCCGGCTCTTTCGCCGGAATACGAATCAACATTCAGAAAGTCTGGTTTGTCGAGCCGTTCTTAACTACCGCCATCATATCAAAGGGTGGGTAAATAGCCTACTTGATTACCACAGGCAACTTTTAAACTACTGTGGCTGTCAAATTATCGCAATCGCAAGTTCTCATATTTTGCAACAACCGGTACTGTTGATGGCAAACCAAATCTATCACTCGAAGTTTATACTATTGCGGATTCAGGAAGTTCGTCCTACCTGTCACACGTTTATTTCATTTTTATAACTAGGCATCACGTAGAAAAATCCGCATAAAGTGCTACTATACACCTGAATCGCAAAGCGGTCCAACATGCGTTGAATCGTCTGTGCATCGTCGCTCAGCATAGCGATATCAACGGCACACTCCGAATCAAAAACTCTGTTTCCTGGGAGGGGTTCAACTCCACCATCCGACAGACCAGCGGTCAGCAGAACATCCTCTATGACAAATTCGAATAGAAATGGGGATATGGGGCAGCTCTTGCGTGCTCCACTGGAGACGACGAAGGGTTTGACTGGAACACAATAATCCACTGCTAATCGCAGTATACCGCAGGCGTAAATCCAATAATCAAACGATGTGCTGTAGGGTGGGATGTATGCGAGGAACACTCAGGTACGATTCAGTCTGATCACTATGGCTTTACAGACAAGAAGAATGTAGGTTGTTGATAAAACGGAAAGAGGAAGGGTGGACCAGAACCTTCTAGTCCGGGGAATAAACGAAGACTGAAATAAGTAATTCCGACACCTAGGGATGGCGATTTGGTAGGGAGGAATGGCCACTTTAATACGAAAAGAACGAGAAAAAGCCACGGAGTGATTAGAAGTCAAGTTAAAATTTGACTAGGGAGATTAAGGGAGATATTTGAGTCAAACGGAAACAGACATTGTCGGTGGAGCCCAAAGCAAAGATTCGCCTCAGACCGGAGACAAGTGATGTATTAAGAACAGTACGAACATGTTGGTGGTTTGACGAACACTCGAGTAGGAGGAAGAGAAAGGGTGGGGGCAAGTACGGAGCTTTGGGGAACACTAGCATTCACAGAGAACGGGTGAGACAGAATCCCATAGATTCGGATGGAGAAGGTCCACTTATTGAGGAAACATGACATCCACGATACGAGAGCTGGTTGGAATCCGAAGACGATTTCGATAGAAGACCTTCGTGCCAGACTCGATCGAAGGCCTTGGAGCTGTTCAGAACACCCAGTAAGTTTCTTCGTGGTCACCGACCACAGCCAATGTGAAATGAAAACTAGTAGATCGTCTATAGAACGACGACAGCGAAATCGATATTGGCGCTCATTCAGTAAATTTTCGTGTTCGAGGGACGGACGCAATTGATCGGAGATAACGGTTAGAAAAACTTTGGAAATCACATAAGTGAGGGTAATGGGTCGATAGTCATTGGGATCAGAAAAGTCTCCATGTTGTTGGGTAGGGAAAATAACTGCATTGTTGTTGTCTTGTCAAGCGGGTCGCAGGGGTGAAAGCCGGAGAAACTGCTGATAGGGGGCAAAAGTAATCGGTGACGAATGGGGCTAGTTTTCGGGCGTACGACGCGATATTCAGCTTTTTCTTTGACGGAGGGACATTTATTCCTAGTTCGCACAAAGCGACTTACGGGATGTTTGGTTGGGTGAGGGGCGCAACCGGCCGCACGCACAATTTTTCAAACGAACGGCACAATCACAGTGGTTAAACTACTCTGGGATGGTGGCTTATCGCGTATGCATAAGCTTGGGATATAAAGATGCTAATCACACAAAGCTAGTCCTACAGATGAATGGCCAAGTAACAGAAAGTCTCCGATCCACGGTGCTGCTAAACCAAAAGGCGATAGATAACATCAAGCAGCACACTGAGGCGGCCGAACGGCGTTTCTACACCTTTGAAATACCTTCTGGTGACGAAAAGAAGTTGGCCTTGAAACCAAGATCAGGATGCCCAACACAGCAGCTTTGAAGCCTGACCAACAAGAGTAGGTGACTGTCCATTGTTTGTACCCTAGGCCTAATAACAGAATAAGCTAATGTGACAAAGTTTCGAATGAAACCATTATAAATCGCTTAGTCATTACCTGCCTCCCAACGCTGCCGACTGTAGTGTTTTGGATGCAGGCTGTGTAAGCCCAACCACTTCTCGACCAGCATCGTGTTGGTGCCGTCTCCCTAGACAAAGTACGGACGAAATGGACAACCAAAAACTTGAAAGGGAATCGCTTCCGAAAATATGAACTATCCATCAACAGAATTTGAGTATGATAAACTAATATAGATTTTGCTCCCAATTTCCAAGAATAAACTTATGATTTTTCTCTTCTTTTATTTACTAAACAACAGTGTACAACACTATTTAGGAAAGGGGCTAGCGGTCAACAAAAAGACTACCAACCGGGGAGGTTGAACGGCGGTGGAAGGATTCGAATCAACGACATTCGGGTTGGAACTTCAGGATTTTGACCCCTAGATCACCAGTGTCCCTACCAGAGCCTACTTATTTTTTTACAAGGAGCCGGTTGCAATAAAGTAACATACTATGTACGAGGCCAACAATTTTACCAAATAAACTACGTAAAAGAAACGACTTCTTGAGAATCCCCATGATGTGGTTTAGTTTTATTCCACTAAAAGTTCGTAAATCTAATTATGTACAGTAAAATATGCAAAGTCGAAAAGCAGTTTTTTGATGTAAAAAATATCGTAGCTCTCCAACTTCCTGAAAATGTGAAGTCATGTAAGCGAAGTGTAAATCATTTACGTAGAAGTTTCGCTCGTTGGGTTTACAGACTTTTGGGCAGCGATCTTCTCTGCCAAATCAAGGAACTCTTGGGCTTTTGTTGGACTGGCGGTGACGCCGTCTCCTAGTGTGTACATCCGAGACACATTTCGACAAGAAAACTCGTGACCCAACTTGCACGCTGATGACCATGCCTCCAAAGCCTGTGAACGCAGCTGAGCAGCTGATTGTGGAATTATCTTCGATGAAATTGTTGTCCCGGAATTGGAGTCCTGTTTTTCCTTCTTCATTGCCAACGTAAGTGATGCACCACCAAGATGAAAGCAACTTTCCGGCAAACCTAATTTGCACCCCCGTTCAAATAGAGGAACAGCAGCGTCTAAAGAGGGTGCATGACTTGCTATTCCCTCAGCGACCAAACGACCAGCAGCCTAGTTTGAGAAGATTAATGAACAGTGACTTCAAATTTTGTATGCAAAATGCTGAGAGTTATTTTTTCGAATAGTTATGCATTCGGCGATTGCAAAAGAAAGGGCATCTTAATTATGTAGTAACAGTTGGCTGCTGCTGAAGTAGTGAAATCAGACCTGTTCACTAACTACATCTAACCTAAGCACCCATTCATGCCATTTCGATAAATCTCAGTGAAATGTGGGGATTTGGGGTTTCAGGAAGAAAACCGAAAAATGTTCTATCGTTAGGTCACTTAGTGTGCGTTAGTGTAGAATGACATGAACTCATCTCAAATAATGCTATCGGAAAACGAGGATTAGTTCAAACATACACAAAGGTTATGGATGGCGCCTATAAGACACGGGATCTTTTTTATTCTGCGATCCGACATGAATGCAGATATGAACACATTAAAATTTGTGAATTACAGTGAAGCGAGGATCGAACCCGTAGACCAGGCTTATTAAGTAGTGCGACAACTGGTGCAAAGATATTTAACAATAAAAATAAGTCTATCTTGAAATTAACCTCACCTTTAAGGCTTTGTTGCCCACGAAACCCGATACTCCTAAGACACCGGTCATTTGCTCAACAAAAAGGGGCAGATAAGTGACCAAATAGTTTTCCAGTGACATAAGTAAGTATAACGTGTCCAATTCTTGAGCCACATTTCAATCAGTTGTCGACAGAGAATGCACTGTTATATATATATATATATATATATATATATATATATATATCGATGAATTCTCCAAAGGCAAATGTATTCCGATAGCAAATCACGACTTGGAAATTCCGGTCGTCAGCTCTGGCGAAACCCTGGCTTATGAACTGAAATACCAACGTTTTGCATTCAATCTGTTTTGCCTTGCTCCTGTATAGTTCAGGTCTTCTGACTGAAGTCTCGGACTATATTTATATTTGAGATCGGTTTGAAAACGAACATGATGCTAATGCAACAACAATTAAATAAAACTGGATTTAAGAGGCACGAGTTATGCAGAGAGGCCATGCAACAGTTGCGCCGCAGAATTCAATCGTGAATCACACCTCTCAGCGTCCTTAACCGATGACTTTCACTACTGGGTCCTAATCGGGAATGCGGGAAGCGCCGACCGATACCCAAGCTGAAACTAACCAATTCATATCCGTACACTAGCAAGTACGGAAACGATGAGTAAGCATGCGTAGTACATGTTGAAGCCACCGAAACCTATGCAGAACTATCACTTCGATCACAGGACGAGTGTCGGCATCCAACTCACGACGGCGCACCTTGTCACTTATCACCCGACGATCCCACCACGATTGAGCATTGCGTCGGAAAAATCAGTGGCGGATTAGGAAAAGCTATCAAACAGATTCAACGCGGTGGGGCCAGGTCTCGCATCCGTAAAGTATATTACCACTATCTATGGCATCAAACAGCCTTTCTTTGGATGAAAGCCAGATGTCATGGCGACACTATATGTATTGCAGGTTTGCCAAATCTCCTCTGGCTGATGGCGTAATTCTTTGTGGGTTGACATATGCATCTCTGATGTTACATTCCTCAAAGATTAGTGTCATTTCCATGTTATACTGGGAGCATCAGTGAAGTGGAGGGGAACATCCCCGTAGCCGTGACAGTCCACTCTACATGGTGAGGACAGGGGACCATGACTCTGACTCTGACACGTTGATTGACATAGGACCATGTGATGACTCACTAAGTCTTGCGTGGTGACGATCCGGAGGACATCGGACTCCTAAGAGATCAGCAGCTTTTGGGTTCGAACCTCTGACCTTTTGTTGGTGACGGACACTCAATTCACTTGACCACTGCCGACTATAGTTTACTCTAACCGACCGATTCCTAGGCAGCGCGAATGTTCAGAAATGAAACGATCGTTGGCCTTTCGAAAGTAGAACGGTGCCCTAAAGATTGTCGGAGGTTGAAGATTTGGTCGGTGCCCCCATGATCGCCGCGAAACACAGTCTTCTCCCTGGTTTGCCCTTCACATGGGTTTTACAAACTGCAGGTGCTGATTGCTTCGACGGTGTCAGGAATGCGCCAATATCCCTACAGTTAGTGCAATCAACACGCGACTCCTTAAAAATTAGGATAACGATCAAAGATGGAAAGTTGTCAAAGTGCTAAAAGTTGAAAAAACCTTTGAATTTTTCTAACGAGCCCTAATCCGCTATCTACAAACGGAACTGGAGAAACGCAGTCGAAGTAGGGCACCCTAGCGGTAGGAGAAACTAGCGCTAGAGGTCGCCCACACTGTGCCTTAAATTGCTTCGACACGCGCGCAAGACGTCAATGGTGACTGTAGACAGCCGAAATCTCGGCTTCAAAGATCGTTCCAAGCACACTCAGTGCTCTCCTACCGGCAGATCGAATGAGATGAATTGGCTTGTAGCAATTCCCATTCGAAGAAACACGTTACACTGCTAACGCACGACGAGACCATCAGATCTCGCGAATCCTGTATACGTCTAATCATCATCATCGTTCAGCGTTAAACAGCAAGGCAAGCCTCGCTGACCGCTGCCTTTCCCCAGAGTTACAAGTTTATATAAAAAGAGTGAATATCCAAGGGGAACAGGGATTGGACCTACACAGGCGGGAAAAGATAAGATGCTGCTGCAGCCAACACACGAAACACAGTCTAACTGCACAAACGCACGTGTTTCCAATCATTCTGATTCGATAGGAAATGACAGCACGATCGCCACTGTTCACGGTTCACTGCCATATCCTTCAGTGTCTCCAGCCAGCAAGTCGACGAGTCTTTCGGACCCCAACCACGAAGGCGTGAGACACCTACTTTACCTAACTTCGCTGTACATTTTCTCATCCCATGTTGCCACGTCATCTGTTGGCCTCCCCATGGCTTCTACCATTCCCTGGGAGGAGCCCAAAACAGGGCACGATATGGTAGACGAGTATTCGACATAAGCAACACGTGACCCAACCAGAGTAGTCTACTGAGTTTCATACGCCGAAACAAGCTGTTCTCAGAAGTGGCCTGTTGTTCGTGGATATTACTCTCGCGAATCGGTGTCAAAGGGCGCAGCATTATTGAAGCTAACACCTTAGTAACTATCGGAATTAAACAAATCCCACAATGATTACCGCAGTCACTCCGTGTGACCTTATTGAAGATGGATATAATCAGTGACCCACCCCACGATAGCGAGATACGCTCCTCGTTCCAAATATTACGAAGCAAGGAGGTAAGTGATTTCACCAGCACTTCTCCACCCAATTTGAAAAAAAACTGGGGGAAGGTCGTCGGGGCCGGCAGCTTTTCCCATCTTCAGAAGCCGAATATTCGACTGCACTTCTACTTCCGTTGGGGGATCAAGTGACACCTCTCAAGGATTCACAGCTCCAGACGTCGGACGTGTATACGTCTCAAGACCCTCGGATATGCGCAACCGGGAGGCAAGAGAGGGATAGGAAGAGGTTTGACAATCGAACGGGAGATATGAAGTCCCATATGTGAGCTGCTTGGATACGATACACATTCGCGGTTAGGGCCTCTCATATGCAAGCCAAACATTTTGGCTCATGCCCACCGGTACTCGTACATTAATCATGGTCAGTCTAAAAGGATCTCGAAGATGAAAAGCACCAATTGGCGGAAAGAGATTCGGCAAAATGCGAAAACTAGCCAGAGGGACGCGAGAAGTCAGAAACAGAATCTCTCACCCCCCACCCCCCACCATACGATGGACTGAAGAACTTCTGGCGTCAGCCTCATATTTTCCTGAGGTTGAAATGTTATGTGTACTGTGCGCTCAGTTCTGTTGTACGATTGTGAGACATGGAGTATGTGTATCGGAGATGTCCGTCGCTTCGTGGATTTTGATTACCGCCGCCTATGTAGTATGGCTAGGATTGGATGCAGTGACCGGGTGAGTAATACAAAGGTGAGGGATCTATTATCAGGTGCCGGTTCACAGAATATCTTACCTCACTGTATGAAGCTTAGTAGACGTTAATCGGATCATGCGTTGTGTATGGCGAACACTTGTGTACTATACAGCGCCCTATTTCGCTTTCCATCCAAGGAGTAAAAGAGGCCATGTGGAGGTTAGCAAATGATGTGGCAACGTGGAATGAGAGAATGCACAAAGTCTTCGTGGTTGGGGTCGAAAAGACCCGTCAACTAGCTGGCTAGAGACACTGAAGGATATGATAGTGGACCGTGAGTAGTGGAGATCGTGTTGGGATTTTCTATCGAATCAGAATGATTGAAAAAGTACGTTCGACTGCGTCCCATGTGTTGGTTACTTCTCATCTTTTCCCGCCTTTTGTAAGTCCACTTTCTGTTGCATTTGCACCATGCCTTGCCGCTTAATGCTGAATGATGATTCTGTGTGTTGGCTACTAAGGCATTCTATTTTCGCTGCAGGAATCCACTCCCTGCCCACATTTTGCTCGTTTCTCTCATAGCAACGTGTAATTCGGTGAGAATGACGACGGTCGGTGGGGCTTGCCTTGCTGTTTAATACTCAGCGATAATGATGCATTTTGTTTGTTTGAATCATTGTTTTTAGTCGTCCATTGTCTGTCTCTGATTAAGCGCAAGATGCTCAACTGAGCCGATAAGTAGATACACTTTAGAGCACACTTGAGGTTTTGGCTAATTCCGTTATATAGACGATCACCCTTGCCAGCTAGGTTCTCAGAACAATTGTTCATCGTTTCTTCTCTACTCCCTACATGGGCCGCATCTGGCAGGTCGACATTTGTTGTCCATTGACCTTCGACATTCACACGTCAGTCGCCCCATGGGCAAACATGCTACTTGTGCATGTGACCTCTCCCACTCATATTTGCTCACCCTTGCACTGTCACTTCTCTCTCGTTCTACTGTTCATGTCATATTGATCGTGTTACTCCCTCATCAACGTAAATGAACACAAACACACCAACTATGCATATCGACTCGTTCATATGTCTGTTGACTTTCGCTTTTTTCTCTCTCAACAAAATTTCTAATCGCATTACTCGCACTAATACGCGGATCGCAATTTGACCTGATATGCACCCCAGTACCCCTGCCCCATCGTTTTAGTCGGGGCTTCTAGAGGGTATTATTAACGTGTACATGTACATATATGTTTGTCAGTGTTAAAAATTTGTATACAACCAATCCTGTTCGACTGGCTACTCTGTTAGGGGCTTCCTGTTATTGCACCCATTTTCGACCGGCTTAGTTAACTTCATTTATTGGCATACTTGACATAGCAGTGAGCTGTTCTTTTTGGCCCACCAAGATTTGAAGGTGCATTTTGACGCGATCAAGTGCTTCTTTACCTTGGGCGCACATGTTTGGAAGTGCCTTCACGATTATGTTGATCAAGAGACCTCATGAATTAGGGTTTGTACAGTTCCTTACGTGTTATTAATTGATTTGCATCAATATTACCACAGCCTCGGTTTTCAGCGTTGGATCCGAGACTCTGTGCGCCATTTACTCGTCAGAATCCGCCACGGGAAAGAAGCCCGTCTAATTCTGCAGAAAAGGAATTAACAATCCCTGGATAGTGTGGTGAGTATGACTCGTTTCTTCTCCACTAAGTTGACTGAAGTTACTTTAGGCCGTTCAGCCCTGTGAATATCGGGTATCTGTTTGCTCTGAGAGTCTCCGTAAGGAACTTCAGCCTTGATCTTTGCCGCACATATATATATATATATATATGGTGGATTGTGGTGCTCCTCATAGATATCTCGGATGAGATTTGTCCTGTCACAGTGCCACCAACGGTTTGCAGCTGTGATACACGGTTCATAAACTTCGTTATACTGCTTGGTTGCCTAGTCCGAAATAGGACGTCGATTTTGGAGGCCTTGCTGGGACACTTTGACAAACAATCTAACCTAGAAGACGGAAATCTATGGATATATCGGAGTCGGTAATTGATTTGAATTTACATGCAGTTACTTATCAAATCTGAGTGTTGACTACACTATTATCATGGCAATACAATCCCACTTCAATCAAGAGGAAATGATAAGCACGTTGAAATCAACCGCGAATCACACGCTAATCCGCCAAAAGTCTTTTGTCGCTTAGTTAAGACCGGCCTCTAGGACAACAACAAATGAAGAACTGAGACCGGATAAGATATACCAAAATATAGCAAGCGTGATAATGTTTAAATTTATCCTATATTCCACTCATAATGGGTAAGCAGTCCACTTCTTCACAGTCGTTAGTTTACATGATATCTCATTCACGATTTTGCCTCCAACGAAAAACATAGGGTTTTGAGTTACTGGCTAGATTCTACGGTAATTAGGGTTCAGCAATATTTTAATGGGGTTCAGTAAACCTTCTAACTACGAGAAATTCCAAAGTGTATCGAAATGGACAATGTTAAGATCAGTTGAGCGCGCTACACTGACCCCCTAATGATGGCTATTTATACAGTCATATTCGGGGCATAAAAGCCATCCGGTTGCCCCTATTCCCAGAATACATATAGATATAGTACATCGCATGTACTTCTGCTCAGAGTAGGAAACAACTTCTAGATTCCTGGTAGCAATACAATGGCCAGAAATGAGCAGAGAATTAGGCGGTAGGCCTCTCGAATGAGCGGATAAACTGTCATTTTTGCCGAAAAACAAGGAGCACGAGTGTCGTGAAAAGGGTATATCCATAAGCTCTGGGATCAAAAGCACCATGGAAAAGCGTCGGAACCATGACCCTGAAACCTGCACAAGGTATCAACAGACCAGGTGCGGTAACGAGTCCGGTAACATCTAACTACCACTAACTTCGAAAGTGACTGGTATTTCTGGGATTCAAACCTTCGGCCTTCGAGGAAGAACCTTAATTTAAACGAACACCACATGAAAAATCCAGCAAGAGCGAGGTGAGCGGGAATAAAACCTCATATAGTTATGGAAACAATGGAGTGAGTAAGCGGATTCTGTGAACATATGATCCGTTCCAAAAAGCAGAACCTGTAAACGTGGTTTCGAGCAACAGACCTTGCTGTAACAGAAGAAAACTGATAAAACGAACTATACCTGACAGCACTTGCGGTGATCCGCCGATTGGCATCCGGTTTCAAATGCCTGAAATGCAGCCAAAGGATCACGGGAAAGTTCGCCCTTTCCAAACAGCCGGAGATATCCATATTTGAAGCAACTATCACCATACTTGAGATCAAAACAATTGTCTCGTAGCACCGCTGCGCAATCTTTATTGGATCGTTTGTAAGTCTCCAACCACTGCGCGAAGGAGTGGCATGCTTTTAATTACTCAGCCTTAACGAAGAAGTAACAAAAACGTACCCAGAGGATCGTGTTCATGTTTGCATCCATATTCAAGTCGCAACCCAAGTTCATCCATATAATCCGTCATCTCCTCAACGGTTTTGATACCGATCATTCCTGATTCAGTCATTCTGACTTCACAAAATTCAAGAAATATTCCAGCTAATCGGAATGAAAAAGAAAGAAAAAAGCTAAAAGTGAACGAAGTTTTCATTTGCAAACACTCAACTAACGAAGAGGGCTTAAAAATATGAATGACTGGTGCTTCAATCACGAACATACTAACCACATTTAGTTTATCGAGTGTCTCAGGACAATCGAAAGCAGTTCCTTAAGCTTACTGCCATCTCGACTTAGCACTTACTTAAATGAACTATTCACCTGTTACAAACATCCATCTGACCATAAACTTGGCTAGCGAGTGCTGATGTAACGAAGGTCAGCTGCACTTAATAAATCCAACACAATTACTAACTACATTCGAAGAAAGTATGAATTCAGTGATTAGTCGCCGGTGGGTTATGAGAAACTCAGATCATATTATCACTTCATAGGCCAGATTCTTTGTTCAAAGCGTCCGAGCAAGGCCTCCAAAATCGACGTCCTATTTTGGGCTGGGCAACGAAATTTTACGAACCGTGTATCACAATTGAAAACAGTTGATGGCACTGTGATAGAGCAAATCTAGCCCGACATTTAATATAGTCACAGCCATGTTCCCTTTCAAGAGATCGTAGGTCGGCAGCAATGTAAAAACGAAACTTTCGGATCACCGGCTTTGCTTTGATTCTTGAAGACCGTTGAGCTCCAGGGCTCAGCAGAAAGTGTAGGATCTGGACCACCGAAAATTGGCCCCCAACACCATCGTCCAGCATTGAACAGCGGGGCAAGCCCTACCTACCGCCGCCCTTCTCGTCGAGTTAGCTGTTGCTATGAGAGAAACAAACACAAAATGTGAACAGGGAGTGGACCAACGCAGGGATAAAGGAATACCTCAGTAGGCGAAATAGAATACAGTCTAACTACAAACATATTTCTCTCTTTCAATCACTCTGATCCGACTGGAAATAATGACACGATCACCGCTGTTCACAGTTCAATGTCATATCGTTCAGTCTTTCCAGCCTGATACAAAGGTTAGTGGTTGTGCAACCTGAAACGAAATGAGCTGTCTCCAACAGACTAATTGGCAGATCTTCTGGATGCCAACCACGAAGGCGTGAGGCGATTACTTTACCTGAGTTCGCTGTACATTTACTCATTCCGCACTGTAACATCATCTATTGACTTTCAGTAGCTTTTTCCATCCCGTGGGGGAAACGGAAAATAAGATGCGGTATAGTAAACGAGCCTTCAGCATACGCAACACCCAACTCAACCAACGAAGTCTACAATGCTTGACATGCTGATAGAATATTCTCTGACCCGACCCTTAATACTAGATTACCAGCCTTCACCTCGCTCACTCGGTCACCGCATCCAGTGCTAGCGATACCACTTACACACCTGTAATCGAAAACCTCCAAGCGGCGGACATCTTCGGCGCGTAAACTCCATGTCTCACACTACACTCGACCTTACAACTTCAGCGAAACATCAGACCGGCACCACAAGTGCTTCAGTCTACCATGCGCTGATCGAACCATGGACACACGCGTGATCACTTCAACTAACGTGCTACCATCCTTAGCCAAGGAGCTGCACGGGTAAATGAGACGGCCTATAATGATTAGTTCCTCGCCAGCCAGTATCATTTTTGGAACTGCTGATATACTGTCTTGTAACGACCGCCTACACTTTGCAAGTCCAAAGCACACGCCGAATAGAGCTGCAGCCCACGCGATTCTGTCAAGTGCACGTCGTAACTGCTTCGTAGATTCTAGCAAGCACGTGAGGTCTTTCGCATACCCTAGATAACACAACTTTTCACCATTTGCCAGTTTGACGGGCAGATCGTGAAGACCTCTGAAAGCATCCTCTAGACCCTCAACCATTAAAAAGTTAAACAAGAACGAAGAGATGGGACATTCCTGTGGAACATCGTGGGTCGTTTTGAATGAGCAAGAAAGTTTATAATATACCCTTACGCGACCATAAATATACGAGTACAATCCCCATAGCAGATCAACAAACTTCTGTGCCATACTTCTCCGATGAAAAGCACCGTATAGCTCTGCTCCGTTGTTTGAGTCGAAGACACTTCCCAGGTCGAAAAAAACCATGGTTGTCGGACGACCGTACATCGAACGCTTCGAGTTCCTTTTCTTTTATTCAACCTGTCTCTTCTGTCTCCAACCCAATCTGTTTGCCCCTTCTGCCTACCCATAGTATATCCATTGATAACATGACCGATACTCCCAACGGTTCGTTGTCAAGTAGTGTAGTAGGTGGTTTTCAGTCTGTTAGCTCACATTTTCTCAAGCCTCGTCAGCCTTTGAATCTCGGTTCCTTCAAAGTGTGCACTTTAACGCAGACTGGCCAACAGGCGTGTTTGGCTCTGACAGTGGACTCACTTTCGATTGATGTCTGCTGCGTGAGTGAAACACGGATTCACGATTCGAGTACAGTCATTCAACTAAGTGCGCCGAACGTCTCGTCAAGACATTTTCTTCGCACTTCAGAAGACAAAGCAGCTCAAGCTGTGGGTCAACACGGTGTAGGAATTGTCCTGAGTGAGAAGGCTGGAGCAGCCCTTTTAGATTGGATCCCAGTCAACAGTCGCTTGTGTGCCATGAGACTGCAGGGATCAGTCGGCGTCCGGAAGGATAGTAGTGTTAAGCGTAGTTTATTTGTTATCTCGGCGTACGCTCCAACAGATTACAGCACTGACATGGAGAAAGACGAGTTTTACGATAACCTCGTCACTCTTGTTCGGAAGAGCAAACGCTCTGACATTGTAGTGGTAGCAGGTGACTTTAATGCACAAGTTGGAAAACTGAGTGCATCG